>BQNB010003680.1:21435-113011 GCA_026074375.1 Tanacetum coccineum | reverse complement strand
GGGTCCGGTTCTAAACTTTGTGGATAACGAAGTGAGAGACCGATACTTCCGGTAATACTATACTATAATATTTGAAGCATTATCAGTTACCGCGAAGATTACTACCAAAAATAATGTTACCTCCATTGTATGCCTTATAAGTGGAGAAGAGCTTATGGTTGCCCGTCATATGTTTGGAACATCCACTATCCTTGATCCATTCGTCTGGTTCCAAATTGACTCCAAGGCATATCTATTTATATAAGATAATAACTCAAACATTTGGTCCCCAATATCTCATGGGTCCAAAGTTGTTAGTGCCAAACATCCCTTGCATTTGATGCAATTGTTTGGGATGTGAGAATGGAAGACACATTTCCCATGGCATGTAACTTTAATGTGGAAAGTTGTTCCAAGTTACGGGAAATCCATGGGGTTGGTTTTGTCGACCAACATGTCTTTTAGGTTGTGGTGTTTTAGGACGAGAATAATTATTATTGACTCTTCTAGGAGGTGAAGTTTTAGATCTAAAATTAGGTTTTAAAAATCCAACTCCGGGTTTTGACAATGGCTTATAGAATTGTTTAACTTCATTGTCACTAGCAACGGGAACTTTGACTTTCTTTACAAATATGTGTTTTGGTCTAGGACCCAAAATGGATTTTTGAAAAGTCACAGTTTTCTCAGATCCATGTGTAACTGGAGGCGGTCCCATATTTATTTTGGGGGCCGCCGGATCATTAAGGGGGCCGCCTATAATTATGGGACCTCCATCAGAACACGTCTTCTTTTAGAGCTTTTCACAAATTTTATTTCTTAGTTCACTAGATGATGCTTCAAGGAATTAAACCTAAAACATAATTTTAAACCACCTGTGTTTTCAAGTTCATAGACGACGTACGATAAAAACCACAATTGTACTCTTTTGTATTGTACGCATTTGTCAATCTCGCACCCTTTGTTTATTTTTTTTCTTTTTAACCATAAATGTTAAGCTAAATCGCTTAGCTTAAAATTAGCGTTCAATGTAAACTGGGGCATCAAACAATTAAATAAGTTACATCAAAACAATGGTATATAAATTATTTTGAGAATAATATTAACTTGTTCCATTTATTTTTTATCGGATACGTTAAGTGTTATCGTTTCGCGATAAATTGCGTTTAGGCACTCCCGGAACCACAAAAACTTTTCTACGCTTCAACAAATACCCACATTTATACCCAATACATAAAAATTAGTCAACAACATCACATATATCATCTTATTGCCGAAATTATGGCAATGGATTCAAAGATATAGGAAAAATTCACTCTTTGGTCAAAGTACTTCACTAGTTCATTTAAACACACCATACCTCATTAATACTACCCATACCTTGTCTCTTTGACTTAGACCATGACCTAGACCATTCCTAAGACTTTACCATGTTCCCTTGACCAAGACTTCTCTTATATACATGCAAGTAACTAGCTAGTAACACATAGAGAACAAAAGACTTAGAAAATTTTTCACAAAAACCCTCTTTTGACTCCTTATAGCTCACGGCTCACATAGGGCTCCCAAACAAATCCATACAAAATTTTATACAACCCATACACACCAATACACATCCATCCTAAGACATTCTAAGGTATTTCCAAGCATTGGCTAAGCATTTTCAAGTATTACTCATGTGAAAGGAAGCTAGGGTTTTTATTAAGAAAATAAGGGTTTTCTTAAGTGCAAGCTTTGGTTTTGTGGCTAAACAAGGGTTTAGCACTTGATTATCATCATCATCATACATCTTAAGGTCATCTTAAACTCTTTATGATCTTACATCTATCATTAATATGCATATGTTAATTCTTTATGGCTAAATCACCACTAAGGACTTTTAAATATGTAAAAAGAGTTAACACTTATGTTTATGAATTTACACACTTTTTCTTATGACATATGGTCATATATATCATGGAAAAATAGATGTAAAAGTATGTTAACGTGTTGTTTAAGTATAAACATGTTTAGGTATAAATTAGGGTTTATAAAGTTAATAAAACAAACTTTTTATAAATCAATACACTTGGATAATAAAAGGGTTTTTATTTCCGTATGTTTTCATACAGTAGTAGAAGTTAAATAAATAATAATACGCCTATGGACGATTCCAAAAATGATAAGGAAACTCAAAAAAACCGATTTACACGAAAAGAAAAAGATACGTTAAATTACGGTTTACAACGAGAAATACTTTTATAAAACTATTTTTATAAAAACACTATTCATTACAACTAACTTCAGTTTTTAAAACATCAAAAATATGATATAACTTTTAATTACGAGATCGTACTCGAAAGAATCGCTAAAAAAACAGAAACTAAATGAAAATAAACTCGACATTTTCTGATAACTTAAAGTTATATAAAAGTAATTTATACACTTATGAACAGTAAAAGTACTATTCACAACTGGACCACTTTTGTAAAATATAATAAATCTTTTAATAACGGAGACGTACTCGAAGGAATCACTAAAATCGGGATTAAAACGAATAAGTTATTACGATTACGAGTTTACGCTAATTAAAACCTAAAATGACTAAACTAGCTGTCGTGAACAGTAAAACACTATTCATCGCAGAATATCAAAAACTTGAAAATGTAATATTTTGATCACTCGTCTTACTACGAAGACGTGGGCATAAGAAACGTCAAAATCGGGCTTAAAACGCAAAAGTTATGCTAGTTTTACTAAAACGGTAATTATAAACGTTTTAACTTATTAAACACAATTTTACCAAAACCATTAGTTGGTGATTGAGCTATATAGAATATTATGTGGTTATCACAAAGTACTATATTACTAGGGAGTTTCATAATGAGGCCTCTCTCGGATGGCGTAGCGACGAAGTTGGTTGGTTTTTACGATTTAAGTGTTCCTAACTCCTGTACGTCATGTCATGGAACCTTTAAATTATGATAGCCTTTTTACGTCCCAAACGATACGTATGATGTAACACTATAGATTATAGTCTCAAGTACTAGTTATTATACGACTATGATAATTTAGGTTGCATTAGGATCTTTTACGTGACACTTTATTTGCGATATTTGGATTATCAGGACTCAAGGGTGAGTTTCTAGCCAACAATTTTTACGATTTCAATGATTTATAACTTATGGGTGAAACATTCTTTGTTTTTACAATTGGACGCAAGTATTGAGTACATGTTTGCCTAAAGTAGCGATTAACCAGTAAGCCCACTATCAAGACTGTCAATTGCATGATCTGTTGTAGGGATATTACATTATGTGAGCGCGGAATGCTATGTATAGATTCTATTTGGGGAAACGACCTCCCGTTGGGTGACTAGCTCGTCACCGAGAACGAAACGATATCTTTATAGCATGTCGAATTTGGGATGTTTTTTTTCGGGTTAGAACTTCATCAAGGGCTATGTAGCAATATTATACGAACAAGTACTGTCGGCTTCAGTGTCATGAGCTTGGTGTAATTGAATCTAGGTCTTGCGATTCCTGCATATATATGATTTATCAAACCTATGATTTCATCCAATTATTTTTGTTGACCTTTTTAAGCAATGTTTTCAGGAGATCAATAGGCATGGGATGCCAGGGATGCATTGGGTTACATTTTGGATTGCACGCTTAAAGATTTAGGTGCATCATATTTTGGGAAATGTATTGTCAACTTTTGTAATATTCAACAATGAACAAGTAAAGCTATATGCTTTTGTATTAAGTCTTTCAATTAAATCCAATGTATCATTTTAAATGACTTTTTGTGTCGTTCTTATATATCTTGTGCTATTGATCTTGAAGTAACACGCCCAAGACCTTGTTCCGCTGCCGACTCCAATTTGGAGGGTGATACAGATTGGTATCAAGAGCAAGGTTATAGAGAACCAGGTCAATGTTTTTGCTGGACTATAACCATTCAAAACATTGCATTACATAAAAGGGGTTTTTTATTGGACCACTAGTTTGTTTGCATTAGTTAGTTTTACTAGATGCTTACATGACACATAGTTGATTGATTAGGGGGACTAGATGCATTCATAATTGATATTTCGTGTTTATATTATAGTACGTATATTACTTCTGAGGGTTTTATTGTATATATACAAAGATGAGTTTGCATTCTTTCGCGCAACACTGCAATTATTTATATAAGGGTTATTTATATAAATAGGGGAATATTTCTTTAAGCAAGGTAATACGATAAGCTCGTAGGTCCTAAGCACTACCTAAAACTTAAGCTATAGAAATATGATAACTTACCATCATTCATTTTTGCTTATAAGTGCATACTCGTATTTACCAGACCAGCCTTTATATAATATACTTTATATAAGTTAAGTTTTTGCTCGCTGCAATTGCGTTTATGGTTTTCATTATAGACGATTTCCTACACGTCTGTTTATATTAATTCCGAAGCCTGGAGATTCCATTGAGCTTCTGATGAGGAGCTAGAGGAACTAATAAAGGATCAGCCTCTATCTGCTGATGCCTCACCTACAGCCTATCACCAGGCTACATTGCTGACTCCGATCCGGAAGAGGATAAGGAGGACCCTGAGGAGGATCCTGCTGACATCCTGCGAGGATGAGGGACAATTATGATAACGATTCATCTGAATGATTACACGATGATGTTGATGTTGAGAGGATGAGGAGGGGATGAGAGCACTAGCTCTAGTCGACCCTTTCTACTGTACCATACGATTGATCTATTCCTCAAGCTAGAATACAGAGGCATTTGAGATAGAGGGTCTACTTCTACATCACCCACCTCTCCACACCATATCATCTTGTCTTTTGAGACCAAATCCCGTACAATACGGATGTCTATTTAACACCATACTCTACGATCACCATCTGCTAAGGCAGGCATTACCGAGTTTGCTGCTGCACTACCTTCATCATCACCACCACCAGAGAATGTTGAGTCACTTAAAGATAACGTAAGAGTCTAGCATCTAGAATCTTGAGAGGCACCCTGGCCATAGACAAATAGATTTGTCAGAGTAGCTCATTTTGTATCCTACTAAACTTGAGTAATACTCGGTTGGTAGTGTTAATAAAAAGCTTGTACTCTTTTACTCATGTAAAACGATGTATTAAGTATTAACTTACGTTGTTGGTTATGATCATGCTACTGTACGATAGGGATTTATTTATGCCATGGTTGCGGTTATCTTATATCTATGCATAACGTGGTCGCACCTTACCTACTTGTTGGGATCACGGAGTGTCATGATTTTCCCTTAAATGAAACTTCATATACATTTTGTTCCCTGTGACTTTCAGGAAAACAATGACAACTGTTGATCAAGGGATGAGTGTTGAGGAAATTGAGCGGGTTATAGCCGAGCGAGTAGCTAATGCTATCGAGGCTATTGCCATTTATGAGACAAAAACCAACATGGCCCGTAAGTCAATAAGCCAGTTGTGCCGAACAACAAGGAATGCAAGATAGCAAAGAATGCTAACAAAACAAGGAGGGGGAAAAGTGGGAAGGTAACCACAATGGGCAATGTACTGTAAAGGGCGGGAATTGCAAGAAGGTTGCCACATGACCCAGGAGTGTAGAAATCCTACTGCTGCTAGGAATCAATGAACTCACACCTGTTATAAGTGTGGAAGTTTGAGACACTTCAAGGGTAAGTGTCCAATAGTGAAGTTTAAAAAACGTATGGATAAAAAGATCAGCCCTCTTTCCGAATGCCAGGCTGAGAACAAGAGGAAGTTGAATAACACTTCCAAGGACAACCAAAACTAACAACAACCGAACAAGAGGCAAAATACTGGCAAAGCTTACATTGCAGGGCACAGGGAGAAGAAATATTACGGCGGGTCCAAGCCGTTGTATCCTAAAATGCAACTATCATCATGATCGGTTCATGTCCTCCAAATGCCACAAGGTGCACATTATTGGGCCATTCTGGTACGTAATGTAGAGACCTTACAAATGACAATACTACTAACAACCAAAGAGGCACGGGGACAAGTCAGAAGGTTAATTGCTATGAATGTGGGAATCAAGGGCACCTACAAGAGGGATTGGCCCAGAGCAAAAGAACCAAAGTCATAAAAACCAAATGGAGGTACTAGAGCACATTGGAAGTGGTTGCATACTTAAGAGGAGGAGAAACGAATCAAAATCCCTAACAACATTAAGGATGAGATCGAAGCTTAAAAGAGAAAGTTGGCTCGCCTTGCCTAGCAAACCCTAAGTTGGAGCTATCTTAGAATTTATCTCCTTAGGAGTTCTTGTTGTATTTCCCTTAAATTTCAGTTGTACGAATGATTTCAAATTATCTATCAAATTATCGAATTGTAAGAATTGTGTCAATATTAACTTAGGTTCCTTATTTACTCTTACAAACCTACTTCACGAATTATCATGAAATCTATATCGCTATTTTGACAAAAATGAGCAATGCATTGTTAGTCCTCAATTATTACTGGCTTGATCAACTTTGTATAATTCAGGATTGTACCATGCCGTGCTGAGTGGAGTCACTCTAAAACCTTTGTTAGGAAACAATTTTTACTTATATCATGTTTTGTTGGTGCGTTTCATTTAGAACGCGTTTACTCTTTTTAAACCCCTCTGGAAATCGAATTAGTAAACCTCTACAATAAGGAGACCTTCACTCGTCTTGCTATAAAGTTGGCATCATCTTATACCAAATCCTAAGCCGAGAAGCCAAGACACATTACTAGTCGCCCTAAGACAATTCGCTATCAAATTTACTTGCCACTAGAAAATTTACTAAATCACCCATTCAACATCAACTTAATGCCTGTAGAACTTGGTAGTTTTGATGCTATAATCGGTATGGATTGGTTGTCAAAGTACCAAGCGGTCATTGTATATGCCGAGAAGATTGTTCGCATCCCTGTGGAGAATAAAAGCTTAAAACCATACCTCGGTGATGTGGAACGTCAACCAGGGAAATGTGATGACACGATTTACAACATATTTCGTGCAACTAAAATGACGATGTACAAGGAAGAGGATTTCCTATCTTTTGGCAATGTCACTGCAAAGAGGTGAAGACACGTCAAGGAAAGAAGCGAACTTGGAGGGCATACCAATAGTTCAAGACTTTCCCGAAGTATTTCCTGAGGACTTGCCGGGTCTTCCTCCGACTCGACAAGTGGAGCTTCAAATTGATTTGGTACCTGGTGTTGCACCTGTAACACGGGCACCTTATTGATTGGTGCCTTTCGAGATGAAAGAGTTATCTGAACAATTGAAAGAGCTGTCCGATAAAGGCTTTATAAGACCCAATTCCTCACCTTGGGGAGCCCAGGTCTTGTTTGTCAAGAAGAAGGATGGATCATTCCGGATGTGCATTGATTACCGGGAAGTGAATAAACTAACGGTGAAGAACTGTTATCTGCTCCCAAGAATTGATGATTTATTTGATCAGCTTCAAGGGTCGAGTTGTTATCGAAACGACCCCCCACTTTTCTAAGGGTTCTGGGTTATCACCAATGAGGTTCGAAAAGAAGACACTTTCCGAAGGACTACCTTCAGGATACTCGTTATAGCCATTAACGAATTTCAAGTTATGCCGTTTGTTTGACAAAAACGCACCTGCCTTATTCATGGACCTTATGAGTGGGTATGCAAACCATATCTGGGTATAAATTCGTGATTGTACTTTTTAATGATATTCGTTAATTATTCGAAGAACTGAATGAACATGAGACACCTCTTAAGCAAATCTTAGAATTGCTTAGAAGGAGGGGAGGTGTTGTATGAGTTTTCCAAATGATGAATTTTTGGATTCCTTAAAGTTATTGTTCCTCGGTCACGTTGATCGAAAGTGAAGGAAATCAAGTGGATCCAGCCAAGATTGAATCCATTATGGATTGGACATCTCCTAAGTCACAACGGAGATTCGGTCAATTTTTAGGTCTTGCCTGGGTCATTACCGAGATTCATTGAAGGGTTTTCAAAAAAATACCAAACCAATTGACTAAGCTTAATCAAAGAAGGTCAAGTTTGAATGGAGCGATAAACAGAAGCAGTTTTCAATGTTTGAAGCATAGTTGTGCAGTGCTACAATCCTTAGGGAAGCGAAGATTTCATCGCATTACTACGACTCTTCAAGAAGGGATGGCGCTGTGTGTTGATGCAAGAGAAAAAGATGATTTCCTTTATGCATCACGACAGTTAAAAATTCCATGAGTAAGAACTATAAAAACTCATGATTTGAACTCCGGGTAGCAGTAGTGTTCGCTATCAAGATATGGAGAATTATTTATATGGAACTAAGT
This sequence comes from Tanacetum coccineum, assembly GCA_026074375.1. NCBI lineage: Eukaryota > Viridiplantae > Streptophyta > Magnoliopsida > Asterales > Asteraceae > Tanacetum > Tanacetum coccineum. The sequence continues at coordinate 104,736 of BQNB010003680.1, read as the reverse complement.
CGTATGGTGTTCACCCGATCACATGAGTTTGCAAACACCCCCCATTTTAGATCAAAAGAGTTTGAACATGATGGCAACACGATGGTTAGAGTGCTAAGTGATTACGATTGTGATATTTGTTATAAATCGGGATAGCAATTGTCGTGCTGTTGCTTTGAGCAGGACGAACGAGAACCACCCGTTTTAAGAGGTCAGAGCCTTGTCATGAATATTAGCTTGGATCTTACCCAAGATAGATCTTAACAGCTCAGACTGAAGTGCGAAAACCTGAGAAATTAAGAGTGAAGACGGGGGGGGAAAATGTTGATTGAAAATGCTAAATTACTAAAGCAATTAGGGAACAAAAGTTGGAACCACGTGCGGATGGAACCCTGTGCCTCAATAGCAGGAGCTGGTTACCTTGATATGGCGATTTGCGGACTGTGATCATGCACGAGTCCCACAAATCAAAATACTCCATTCATCCGGGTTTCGACAAAATGTACCAAGACATGAAGAAGCTATATTGGTGGCCCAACATGAAAGCCGACATAGCCACTTATGTTAGCAAGTGTTTGACCTGTGCTAAGGTCAAGGCCGAACATCAAAGGCCATCAGGATTGTTAGTACAGCCCAAGATACCTGAATGGAAATGGGACAACATCACTATGGATTTTGTCACAAAGCTTCCTAAGTCGTCGCAAGGCTACGACACCATTTGGGTGATTGTTGACCGACTCACTAAGTCTGCGATCTTCACACCGATGAGAGAGACTGATACTTTGGACAAACTTGCAAGAATGTACCTGAAGGAGGTGGTCACGAGACATGGAATACCTGTCTCAATCATTTGTGATCGCGACCCGAGATTCGCATCAAATTTCTGGAGGTCACTTCAGAACGCTTTGGGTACTAATTTGGATATGAGTACTGCGTACCATCCACAAACAGACGGGCAAAGCGAGAGGACCATTCAAACTCTCGAGGATATGTTGCGTGCTTGTGCAATCGACTTTGGAAAGGGTTGGGTTAACCATTTGCCATTAGTCGAGTTCTCATATAACAATAGCTATCACGCTAGCATCAAGGCCGCACCATTCGAAGCACTTTATGGTCGAAAGTGTCGTTCACCTGTTTGTTGGACTGAAGTTGGAGAAGCTCAAATACTCGGTCCAGAACTGATTCAAGAGGCACTGAGAAAATCATCCAAATCAAACAAAGGATGCAAGCCGCTCATGATCGACAGAAGAGTTACGCCAATCTGAAGCGTAAACCAATAGAATTCCAAGTCGGGGATAAAGTTATGCTTAAAGTCTTGCCTTGGAAAGGGGTTGTACGTTTTGGCAAACGGGGGAAGTTGAACCCTAGGTATGTTGGACCTTTTAAGGTAATAGAAAGAGTTGGAGAAGTTGCTTACAAGCTTGAACTTCCAGAAGAGTTGAGCAGAGTTCATAATACGTTTCATGTATCTAATCTGAAAAAGTGTCATGCCGACGAACCATTAGCTGTTCCGTTGGATGGACTTCATCCTGATGACAAGCTTCATTTGGTTGAGGAACCATTAGAAATAGTGGGCCGTGAAGTTAAACGGTTGAAGCGAAGTCGGATCCCATTAGTTAAAGTACGATGGAACTCTAAGAGAGGTCCTGAGTTCACGTGGGAGCGTAAAGACCAATTCAAGAAGAAATATCCACACCTCTTCACCGAGACCACACCGTCGTCAAGTGCTGCATCGTGAGCCTTGAGGACAAGGCTCGTTTAACGGGGGAAGTCTATAACACCCTGTGTTTTCAAGTCTTTGACGACGTTGATAAATCCGCAATGTACCTTTTATATTGTGTCATTTGCTTTAAATCATAAGCGATAGGTTAAATCGCGTACGCCAAAAATTAGCGTTCAATGCAAACGGGCATCAAACAATTAAATGTTTACATCAAGCAAGGGTTATATAATTATTTTGAGGATAATTATTAACTTTGTTCATTTTATTTTTATCGGATACGTAAAGTGTATACGTTTCGCGATAAATTGCGTTTAGGCACAACCGGAAGCACGTTAATTTATTAACGCTTCAACAAATACCCACGATTGTACCCAATACCTAAAGTTTTATTAAATTTACCCAAGATAATATTATCTATACAATTAGTACAATAAAATCCCACCAATACACAATACTTGCAAGAAAACATCTTTTATTTATAAAACTACAACTAGTAACTTGCATATATTTTGCAAGATATTGTGTTAACTAGCAAAAAGGTTTCTAGAACCCTTTTCCCCCTCCTAACCCACGAAATACATCAACACTTGGAGAGCAAGGAGCACAAAAATTCACTAGCTTGGTCAATGTACATCAACTTCTCATTAAAACACATTTACCATGTTCCCTTGACCAAAGACCAAGAACAAGAACCCCTAAAACCCTCTCTTTGCCCCCCAACGACCAAAACACCCCCCTTTGACCATTGACCCTTCTTGAGAAAGTTTTGACCAATACTTATCCTATATATACATGTATACTAGTGATTCAAGCATAAAACACTTAGTAAAAATCAAACACACTCTCCCTTTTTGCTCCTTTCATGCCACGGCTCAAAACACCAACCCAAACAAATCCATACAAAATTTTATGCAACCCATACACACCTATACACATCTATTCTAAGATATACTAAGGCATTTGCAAGCATTGGTTAACCATATTCAAGCTTTAATCAAGTGAAAAGGAAGCTAGGGTTTTATTAAGAAAACAAGGGTTTTCATTGGTGCAAGCTTTGGATTTCTATCTAAACAAGGGTTTAGATTACTTTGTTCATCATCATCATACATCATAAGGTCTACTAGAACCCTTTATGTTCTTATAGTTTTCATTTCTATGCATATGTTATTTCTATTTTAGTTGAATCACCATTTAGGATTTTATCATGAAAATGGAGTTTATACTTGAAATGATCATTTTGTATACTTTTATATATGTTGTGATGTTACTTATATCATGCTAAAAAGGATGAGAAAAGTATGTACCATGTTGTTTTGGTGTAAAAATGATCATGTGTTAATTAGGGTTTATAAAAGTTTCTTAAAATGAATTTTCTAGAAGAAAGAAATACAAATGACATGTTAAGGTTAATTATGGACTTATATTAATGTTATATGATCATTAAAATAAGGTTATAACAAGATGAGAAGACTTGTATACTAATGGTTATTATATAAAAATAGTCATATGTAAAACTAGTGATTTATGGTTAATTATAAAAGTTATGATTTATTAAGTAAAATAAAGGGACTTGTAATGTTGGGACAAAAAGGACCTGATGACCATGGACCTATTAATCATATTATATATGACATAAATACAAATATAAGGCACACAGTCAGACTTGGTGAAATGCAAAATAATAAATAAAGGAAACAAAGGTTGAAATGGGACTTACAAACTAGCACCACATTCTGTCCAAAATTCGTTGTATAGTATAGACTTGTGTATATGGTTTTTTATAAAGATAACACATTTCACGACGATTCCGAAAGGTAAGAAAGTTGTCAAACGGATTAATAACGAAAAAAGTTACAGTTAAAAACGAGTTAACACGTAAATTTAAATGGAGTTTTAAAAAGAAAATTTATAAAATTTTGTCAAACAGAAGTTTTGGGGGGGATAATTCTATTAAATCAAACACAATTTTAAGGAATCTAAAATGAAAAGAATCAGATTTTCGGATTCTAACGAAATAAGTTATGAATTTTTTGCGGTTTTCGGTAATTAAAGTTATAAAAATATTTTGTTATAACTATGAACAGTAAAAATACTATTCATGACAAAAAGTTATATTTTGTGAAACTCATAATTGATAGAATAATTCTCATTAACGAGACCGTGCTCGAAGAATCGTTAAAAACATGAGCTATAAGACGAATAAAATACGACATTTACGGTTTACGCCAACAAAGACGATTTAAATAAAACTCATGTCTGTTGGTGGAACAGTAAAGTTACTGTTCATCAGGGACCAAAATTATAAAATGCCAAAATCGATCACCCTACTTAATACGAAAGATTGGGCATAAGAAATGCAAGAAACGGATTAGAAACGTGAAGTTATGACGATTTGTACCAAAAATATGTTAATAAACGTTTAATTTATAAACATGTTTTCACTTAAACATTTTAGATGGTGAAAGCAATATAGACATATGCATTGAAGAGATACTTAATGTAATTAGTGCCATACGCCTTAATTAATTAGGTTGCCATTTGGAATCGATTCGCGTGACCGTTATTCTGTGGATAACTTGTTATTCGCTCACACCTAGGTTGAGTTCATAGCCCCCACGTTTTACATGTTTTTTATTATAAGTTTTGGGGTGAAAAACATGCAATGCTTAACAATGGACACAAGTGGTTAAGTGCATGTTATGACTACGTGTTTTGTCCTAAGTAGCGATAACCATATCGAGCCACATTATCCTGAACTGTCATCGCGGGATGGAGCGCGAATGTAATTTAATAGATCTATTGGGTATGACAACCCCGTATCGGGTGATTAGCTATCACAGGACAAACGAACGTATACCATGTCGAATATAGGATGTTGCGGGTTAGAACATCACCACGGGCAATGTAGGCCATAAATTGGTATTCATACACAGTCAAGCTTCAGTGTCATGAGCTTAGAGCAACGAATTAATTTATATGATGTCTGCATCTGTTGCATTATCAAACCACTTGGCAAAACTTGTCCTACAATATAATGATTTATCAAACCAATGAATTCACCAACATTATTGTATCAAGAGCCAAGGTTATAGAGAACCAGGTCAAATGTTTTTGCTGGACTATAACCGTTTTCAAACATTGAATTTATACAAAGGGGTTTTACACGGGACATACATATGTGCATACATTCATGCAATACACTACTTGTTGCATTAGTTGGTTGGACTAGATGCATTGATAATTGATAAACAGTAGATATAAATGGTGTATTGCTATAATAGTCATATATAATATACTCCATATAAGCCATTTCTGCTGTTACAGTAGGTCATGGTCAGCTGCATTCCGCTATTACCTATACTTCTGTTCACTCTGAGGCACGATCATGGAGTATCCCATCTGAGGATCCTTACGAGGAGGCTGCCAGACAGCTACTGGAGCAGGCACCACGTTCTCCAGAGTATGTACCTGATCCCATGGAGCTGGAGGATCATGTACCAGTGTACATTCCGGAGCCTGAGCATCCTGAGGACTTAGTGCCAGCTGAGGATGAGGCACCTACATCTCTACTACCACCCATCCTTTACTCCCACTATTCGAACCCCTAAGTCCTAAGAGCAGCTCCGCGGCATGAGATGAGAGATGTAGCATCATCCCTACATCATTCACTACACCCATCAGGGACACCACCATTATTACCTATACCACTACCTGCACCATCTACTAGCCGCATAGCTGATATTCCCGAGGCTAACACGCCGCCTCGGAAGAGACTACTACTTACTACACCAGACCTGGGTGTGAGGTTGTGAGAGAGGTTTCTGACTGCTGCTCCAGCACAGAGACAGCCAGGACCCACTATGGCCCATAGAGTCGATTGCAGTTTTGTAGACACTATGGAGACCAGGTTTCGAGATACTGAGAGGAGGATGATGACCACCTTAGAGATGGTCAACATGAGGGTCAGTTACCAGGTAGATGTTCGCAGTAGAGAGAGTTCGGAGTTTCACACACGACATCACGATGCCCAGAAGGACGTGCAAGCTGTGAGAGCTAAGCTTGAGGTATGAGGAGAGAGAGACTTTCTTACGATCAGAGGAGTATGGAGACCCGTCAGGCCTGGCTATGTCTGAAGCTCACAACAAGGGGCTAAGAGGCATGAGATACAGTGTTAAGACTGATGCATCGCCACGAGTGCAAGCGGCAAGGCTGCAGATGATTTGGCTGTTCAGCATATCATGCGTACCCAGGCCTTGGAGGTGGAGCACGCGTTGACACATTGGAGGACACTGGTAGCAGTTCCTAGACTTTGGGGGGGGGTGTATGATTGTAGCTACTATTCAGTCAGTTAAGTTTTTTATGGGTAACTCCCACAGCAGACGTATAGATTACTATGTTTTAATGGTTAGATATCATGGTATAGAACTTTTATTCCATGATTAGCTATCCTGAATAGCCTACAAAGTATTAACGGGTAACTCCCGGCTGGAATGGAGCTTAGTGTATATATTCCTAATTGTAACCTAATCAAGGTGATCATTTTGTATCTAAACCAATCATGTATGTTTTCCAGTTATATATGGAATGGATGTATTATGTCATGTCTATAATCGAATTGTAGTGAATGAAATGTCGATTTAGGTCTATATCATTGTTGATTACAATTCATTTTTTGTAACATTTCACTGTGTGATGGTGACTCACTTTATTTATCATGGATATGTCCATGTCATGGTTAGAATTATGACATCTAACGAGTATTGAATTTTCTTGTGATTGAAGAAAATGGCACCAAAAAGGAGCCAACAAGTCAACACCCGGTCCCAACAACACAGCCCAGAACAGCAGCCACAACCACTAACGTCACAAATCCCAACTCCAATCATGATTGACCAAGGTGTCAGTGCCGCTTTGGCAGCACGTGACGCAACCAGGAATGGCGTTGACAGCCATACTTCGGGAACGGGTGTCAGGGGATCTGAACGCGTTGCTCGAGAGTGCACTTACCAGGATACATGAAGTGACAACCTCTGTATTTCAAGGGCACTAAGGGAGTGGTTGAGTTAACCCAATGGTTTGAAAGGATGGAGACTGTTTTCCGCATAAGCAACTGCTCGGTGGAAAACCAGATCAAATTTTCTACTTGTACTCTTTTAGCAGGTGCTCTAACATGGTGGAATTCCCATGTTATGACTGTTACTCATGATGTTGCATATTCAATGACTGGTTCCGATCTGAGAAGAAGATGACTGACAAGTAATGTCCACAAAAAAAAAAACGAATGATACGCTTGAGGCTGAATTGTGGAACGTAAAAAGTGAAAGGTACTGATGAGGTCAAGTACAACCAACGTTTTCAAGAACTAGTCACTGCTGTGTGTGAGAATGTTTCGCCAAGGAGTCAGACAAAAAATGAAAGGTCAGTCTTTGGAATTGCCCGACATGATCCATGGAAACATTGTAGCTTCAAGGCCAAAAACCATGCAAGAGGCTATTGAAATGGCCACTGAACTAATGGACAAGAGAGTCAGTACCATTGCAGAAAGACAAGCTGAAAACAAGAGGAAGTTTGAAAACACTTCCCGAAACAATCAGAATCAACAACAACAACAAAATAAGAGGCAGAACACAGGCCAGGCCTACACTGCAGGCAATAGTGACAGGAAATCATACGCCGGGTCTAAACCTCTGTGTTCCAAGTGTAATTACAATCATGAAGGTCCTTGTCTACCTAAGTGCAGTAACTGCAAGAGGGTTGGCCATCTGGCCAAGGATTGTAGAAGCCGACCTGCAAATGCTAACAACAACAACCGCAACAACAACAATAATAATCAGAAGGGAAATGGTTGCTATGAGTGCGGAGCTCAAGGACATTTTAGAAGAAACTGCCCAAAACTGAGAAACAATGACCGTGGTAATCAAGCTGGGAATGACAGGGCTCCAGCGAAGGTGTATGTGGTTGGAAATGCGAGGGCAAACCCAGACAACGTCGTTGCGGGTACGTTCCTTCTAAACAACCGCTATGCTTATATCTTATTTGATACGGGTGCCGATCGAAGTTTTGTATCTACTGCATTTAGCTCCCAAATTGACATCACACCATCTACCCTAGATCACTATTATGATGTCGAACTAGCTGACGGGAGGATAATTGGGTTAAACACTATACTTAAGGGTTGCACATTAAACTTCCTAAACCACCAATTCAACGTAAACTTAATGCCTGTAGAACTTGGTAGTTTTGATGCTATAATCGGTATGGATTGGTTGGCGAAGTACCAAGCGGTCATTGTGTGTGCCGAGAAGATTGTTCGCATCCCCTGGAGAAATAAAACCTTAATCATACACGGTGATGGAAGTACCCAGGGAAATGTGACACGATTAAACATCATTTCGTGCACTAAAACGCAGAAGTACATGGAAAAAGGGTTTCCTATCTTTTTGGCACATGTTACTGCAAAAGAGGTTGAAGACAAGTCGGAGAAGAAGCGACTTGAGGACGTACCAATAGTTCAAGACTTTCCTGAAGTATTTCCTGAAGACTTGCTGGGTCTTCCTCCGACTCGACAGTGAGTTCAAAATTGATTTGTTACCTTGGTGCACACCTGTAGCACGGGCACCTTATTTGTATGGCGCCCTTCCGAAATGAAAGAGTTATCTGAGCAACTGAAAGAGCTATCCGACAAAGGCTTTATAAGACCTAGTTCCTCGCCCTGGGGAGCTCCGGTCTTGTTTGTCAAGAAGAAAGATGGGTCATTCCGGATGTGCATTGATTACCGGGAATTGAATAAACTAACGGTGAAGAACCGTTATCCGCTCCCAAGAATTGATGATTTATTTGATCAGCTCCAAGGGTCGAGTGTCTACTCGAAAATCGACCTAAGGTCAGGTTATCACCAATTGAGGGTTCGAGAAGAAGACATTCCGAAGACTGCCTTCAGAACTCGTTATGGCCATTATGAATTTCAAGTTATGCCGTTTGGTTTGACAAACGCACCTGCCGTATTCATGGACCTTATGAATCTCCGGGGAATTACAAACCAAAACTTGATAATTTGTGATTGTCTTTATTGACGATATTCTGATATATTCGAAGAACAAGAAAGAACACGAAGAACATCTTAAGCTAATCTTAGAAAATTCTTTAAGAAAGAGGATTGTAATGCCAAGTTTTCCAAATGTGAATTTTGGATTCCCAAAGTACAGTTCCTAGGTCACGTGATCGATAGTGAAGGAATTCATGTGGATCCAGCCAAGATCGAATCCATTAAAGATTGGGCATCTCCTAAGTCGCCAACGGAGATTCGTCAATTTTTAGGTCTTGCTGGGTATTACCGGAGATTCATTGAAGGGTTTTCAAAGATCGCCAAACCGATGACCAAGCTCACCCAGAAGAAGATCCAGTTTGTTTGGGGTGATAAACAAGAAGCAGCTTTTCAACTGTTAAAGCAGAAATTATGCAGTGCACCAATCCTTGCCTTACCTGAGGGAAGCGAAGATTTCATCGCATACTGCGATGCTTCAAAGAAGGGTTTGGGCGCTGTGTTGATACAGAGAGTGGTATTCGCTATTTTATACATACTTTTTACCTAATTAAACGACCCCAAAAGACCAAAAACATATTAAAATGGCAAATATATGCTTGTTTTTGTGTTTGTGTATGTGCCGGTAGAATAGAAAAAAAAAAAGACAAAAGTAAAGAGAAAATGAACGAAAACCGAGCATGATAAGAAATAAGAAAGAATAAAGAGAGCACGAGAAAACGAGTTCGACGGTGCCTTCATCTTTTATTGGGCCGGCCCGACACCATTTATATGGGTCGGACCGACCCATTGTTATGATAAACGCAAAACAATGCCAGCAGCCCAACCACTTGCTCAAGCCCAAAATGAAATATTACTTGGGCTCATATTCAAATCACAGAGATGGAAGAAAAAAAAATGTGCCTTGTACTCACTCAAGATGGAGAGCAGCTAAATATGTGTGAGATTGGGAAACACAGGGGGCACTCCACATTTAAATTATCGCATCCTTTCATTTTTTTTGTTTTTCTTATTTTTTTCATATATAGAAGTAGTGTAGGAAAATCATATTTCTGGAGTTTCGGTGACATCCACCACTCAAATTTTTTATTATTATTTCTAATCTTGCAACATTGTACTCAAGTTACTATTTTATCAACTGCTACAACTTTTAAATTTTTATTATCTTGTTCTTAGCTCTCGAAATAAATGATTTTTTTTTTATTAATAGTTTTGATTTCTTAAATTTTCTATTTTGATTAACTTATCTTTTACAAAAACCAACTATCGTTTTCAAACTGTATTTTGTTATAACGATTAGTTTTCATATTGTTAAAGCTTTAGTGAACTTTTTATGCTATTACTAATACTAATTAGTATAAATTCGTGTAAGTGTTCGGTGATTGAGTGCGGTTACGGACTAACAATGGACAATATACTGGTAAATGAGCTTGGAGATTGGGTATTAATTATAATATGTTTTGGATTTCATCTTATCCGAATTCTTCACATTTGTGACTTTAAATCCCTTCTTCTTATCCTTTTATATTAGTTTTTTTTATGCTTATTGTCAGCCTAGTTTAATCATTATTTGTTGTTGCTTTATATATTGCCGTAGCGAGTTATGCTTATTAGCGAGTAATTTTATATGCTTCTTAAGTGTTAAATTTGTTATTGAATTAAGATGTGATAAACCAAAGAAAAATATTTATAGTGAATTTTATTACTTAAAATATAGTTTTGTTATTCGAGCGGTAAAAAAGCCGTAAGGAATTAATTTAACACATTAATTTATTAATCTAATATCTAAATAAAAGTTTTTTTCAATATAAGCCAACGTTGTGAGAAGATAATTTGTTAAAAAGATATTGGTTCATCAATAAGGACTTAATTAATTAAATCACACTTAAGGATCTAAACAAATCACTTAACAAGCATATCCTTTTTATATATATCTCTTCGTTCGATTGCTTTGCTTATTTGTTAATTAGTATAATTTAGTTTATTATTATTTTATATGTAGTTTAAAATTTTCAAAATAAAAAATATTCGATATTCAAGCATCAAACGAAACGCTCTCGTGAATTTCAATTCATCTCTCGTCGTGGAAACGACACTCGAAAGATAGACTATTATTTTTTTCTAAAGTAATTTTCTTATCTAACGGGATACTCTCTATACTATTACTATTTGATATTATATATTATATATTTTATCGAACCAGTTTTTGGCGCCGTTGCCGGGGAGAGGTGTAGCGATTTTCACAGGATTGTTCGTGTTCGTGCCTTGAAGATCCTTTCTCTTTTGAAAGTTTATTTTCGTACTTAAAAAAAATAAAAATTAAAAATAATCAAAAAATTATAAAAAAATACAAAAAAATACAAAAAATCCAAAAATATTTTTCTTCTTATTTTATTTTTCCCTTACTTTTTATAAATATTAAATATTAAAAAAAAAAAAAAAACCCAAAAATATTTTTCTTTTATTTTAAAAATAAAAATCTAAAAATATTCTTCTCTATCCTCTTATTCGTTTAATTCTTATTCTCTTTACCCTCTTATTCGTTTAATTCTTTTTCTCTTTACCTTCTTATTTATTTAATTCTTTTCTTATCCCTCTAAATTGTTTAATTCTTATGGCGTCATTCGACTATCGTTTAAATCCCCTTTACGCGATTAAAGAATGCTCGTCTTGTGGAACTTTGTACACTGGAGACTGTGGTTGTTCAAAAGGGAGTCTTGAAGACAAGATTCTTGTTTCCGTACCCGACTCGCCTGAACGACCCCTTAAAATTGAAAAAATTTGTCTCGATTGTGGAGACCCGGTTCATGGTCTATATTGTCGACAATGTGCTCTAATACGAAGACCAATGGAGGAAGTTTTCAAGACTTCCAAGACACTTCCAAGTCATCCGATGACGATACTAACTTTGTTAATCAAGAGCCATTCGTTGTCAAACAAGGCCCCGGTGTAAATTCTTCACAAAGTCCTCCACAAATCAACCATCATTGTTGTTACGAGTGTGGTGATTCGTTAGATGGAATCTTTTGTCAACGATGCACTTGTAAGTCTTGTGGGAAAGGTGCTCATATTGGTTATAATTGTCCACCGCAAATTCCGATTATCTCTAATCCGGAACCATGCTACAATCAAAACCTTAATGAGATCCTACAAAATTTGCAAAGTTTGCAACAACAATGTCTTTTTGGTACGTGCCAACAATGTGGTTGTAATGAATATGATGGAGTTTGTTTTTATTGTACTGTTGGAAATGGAACATCAATCAATTTTTCAACTCCGTACTCTTCTAACGATTCTCCAAGTGTTGCAAACCATCATTCACAACCCAAACGTACCATACTACTAGTGAGTTATGTGCACGATCTCATAACGTTTGACGAATGTCACCTCAAGTCCCGTTTGTCTACAATCAGGACCCGTGTTTCAATCAAAGCTTTGATTATTTTCCACAAACTTCATCAAGTTTTCACCAACAATACCCTTGTTGTGAAAATTGCGGGGGTCTTCATGAAATTTACCAATGTCAACCAATGAATGAAGACTATTATCATGAGCAAAATTCTTGCATATTCTAATTCTTTTGGTTTTGACCAATATCAACCCGCAATATACCGTCCACTCATCCAATCTCCAATGTCAAAAATAGCCTTTTCCAAATGCTCAAATGACTTCACAAATCTCAAAAACAACTTTATGGAGCAAATGCATCCAGTGAGATATGGTTGTCAATGATACAAAAGAAGGAAAGAAAGAAAGACGAATTGAAGAAGAGCAAGCGGCTAAAGATCGATATTGGAAGATTCCCGTTTGCTACGATGATGACGATGACGAGGAAAGTTCTATCCTTTGCAAGATAGTTTATTTTCTGAACTTCCTCCGTATGTTGCAAATCACACCCATTCACCAAAAACGAAACTCTCTCATAATGGAAGCTGGGCATCTAGACACTATTCCTGGAAACGGGAATCGACTGAATTAATAAAGTCACAGGTGTCGAGGACCTATGTCCAAACCCACAAGTGAGTCCGAAGATTCTTTTGACCGGTGAAGATGTGAATTTGCCTCCGTATTATGATTTCTTCAAAGTAAACAATGATCTTACTATCTCTTAACCCTCTCATCGATTATCGATGAAAGATTTTACCTCGAGTGATGAGTCATTTCCGAAGAGACGTTCCAAATGAAATTTTAAAATTTCTCTAATCCTCTCTTTGATCTTGATGAAGAAATCACTTCTACATAAGGTTTGATCAAATTGATGAAGAGGTGTTAGGAAAATCCAATTCAATTCCACCGGAATTGAATATCTTTGTTTTAAATGCCAAAATTCGATCCTTTTAGAATCTTTGGCTTCATCGAGATAACTATTCGCTTAATGATTCTCAAAAGATCGATTCTCTTCTAGATGAGTTCGCCGGTGAACTCACTCTTCCCCACTCAATTCCACCGAGAATTGATGATATCAACCTTGATCCGGAGGGAGATACTTTGTTTTTTGGAAAGTATGCTTTACGATTAACTCTTCTCCCTGCCATCCGGAAAGAATTTTTATTCTGAAATTCAATCGACCTTTTCCCTCCATCTCATCTCTCGCGAGATAATGACTCTCTTATGGAGGAGGATGGCATTTTTTTCTTGATGTGATGGAACAATACCCCGGGAATTGAGACGTAATGATTACGACGCGGAAGAGACTATAATCTACCTTCCGACCGAGTTCCGAATCATTTCATGTTGATTATCCCGATACGGAGATTCAACCATGAAGTGGTGGAAGACATACCGTGGATTGTGCCAAATAATGTTTATTACTTTTGTTTAATTTATTATTTTTTGTTAGTTTTTGGGCCCCACGTCCATCCCGCCCTTCATTATTTGGCTTTGACTTTATTTCTCTAATGATCTCGGATCGATCTTGATGTTTCTTCTCGGTTCCGGAGATAGAAACAAATTACGATCCGGGGTATGCATTGACTTCGAATCCCACGAGACATCTTTCTCTCTTTCTCCGTGATTGATACTTTACTTCAATGCTTTCATCAAAAAATAAAGACAAAGTTTTCATCATAGTGTTTCTACTTCTAAGAGAAATCTTCTTCTCTTTATCACATCAGGTCCTTTAAGCTTCCAAGCTGTTCATCAGAAAAGCCCGATTTGATTTTTGGAGACAACACTACCAAATTTGGGTGTATCTCATCCCCATTTCTAATCCCCCTTGACATCTCAAGTATAGGGGATTGGGTCAAGCTACGTGACCTAAAACAAGCCTCGAGGAGGCACCCCATGTTATCCTAGTATAATCGTAGTAGTAGAATGCTAGCTTTAGTAGTAATGAATAAATGTTTTGATGTTGTACAGAGCACGCCTCTCTAATTCTCGTTTGCTGTGTGTTTTGTGGTTTATTGTCCAGTTGATTTCCCGGTAGTGATGAATCTCCGTGCTACGCGTTTATGGTCCTTCATTCACTCCAGCTTCACATCTCAGCTTCATTTGGGAATCCACTTATTCCTAATCTTTTTCGACTACGTTAATCTTAGCATAATTCATAAACGGCTTTAGTATGATGTAGGTACCCTTTAAAACATTGAGGACAATGTTTAGTTCTAGTATGGGGGGATCTTCGATTTGATTATGCCTGCAGCCGTTGTTTTCACGTAAGCCCGTTTTTACCACCACAAAAATTATAAAAGTTATACAAAAAAAAAAGAGTTGAAATTTCCAAAAAAATAATATTAATTAATAATTGTTTTGTCACATTTTGATTTTCTGCGTGGGTAGAGATGAAATAAATTTGACCGATCGAGCGTGTTGAGCTCTAGCTTGTTCCTTAACTTTTAGACTAAGCATTCGCGAATCTTCGTGAAGAACGAAAAATGATAGTGTTAAGTAGAAGTTGGATGCTAAGCAAGGATTATTTGGAAATCCTAAGAGCTCATAAGTGTAATTTGTCACTTTTTCTCCCATAAGCTCTTAACCGGACTAATAATACGTGCTACTTTTGAAAATTAGACTTAAATCAACAATTTTTGAAATTGAAATGTATCAATATTTTTAGTCTTAGTTCAAATTTATACTTAAATTTTCTAAAAACGAAATTTTCTCTTCGCAATTAATAAATAAAGAAAATAATGAGTAAATAAATATTCGCCAGCTACTTATCATCGTGTCGGAGCGTGCCGATGTTGAAGTCTTCAATACAGGCGGGGGCCGGTGTTATAATAGAAAAAAAAAGAAAAAAAAAAAAAAAAAAAAAAAAAAAAAAAAAAAAAAAAAAAAAAAAAAAAAAAAAAAAAAAAAAAAAATAAAAAAAAAAAAAAAGAAAAAAAAAAAAAAAAAAAAAAAAAAAAAAAAAAAAAAAAAAAAAAAAAAAATAAAAAAAAAGAAGAAAAAAAAAAAAAAAAAAAAAAAAAAAAAAAAAAAAAAAAAAACAAAAAAAAAAAAAAATAACCACTTGTCAGACTGCTATCGATGTGGCTTCGAGATAAAAGGCACCGGTAATATATTATGATTATAGCAAAAAAAAAAAAAAAAAAAAAAAAAGTGTGCAAAAATATAATAAAGAATAATAATTCAAGGTCGAAATATGTTTGCTACATCGTGTCGGAGGCGTGGCCGATGTTGTAGCCTTCTAAAGGACCGAGGTTTAATAAGTTATATTGCTTAATAATTGAAAATTATTTTTATTAAATTTAAATATGCTTTTGAACTAAGACTATTTTCTCATGATTACATTAATAAGGCTATGTTAAACGGAAAACCTAAGAGATTTTGAAAACGAAGTCCCGTTATGTCCCATAACTATGTCTCCCGTGAGTGTCAAAAGCCCGGTCACTTAGCCGATGAGGTTGGGATGTGCCGAGACGAAAGTCGCTACATGGGATGATCTCGCCTTCAAACTCAATATTCTCGGGTGGAACGTGAAGCATAGGATTTTGCATAAAAAACCGTTGATCCATGGTTGAAATTCGAAATAGCACATTCGCCTAAATATAATAATTGTCGTAGTTAAAAATTTTACAAATTGCAATATGTTTAGTGTTACATCTATGACTTGTACTTAACTGGTTATTTTGGTTAACTTTGTTTGGAATAAGTGAAAAGTCGAGGACGATGAATTTATCCTTTTTTGGGGGCATTTTCGGATCGAAATGCATTTTATTCTATGATCCCTAACAGTTATGAAAATAAACCAAAATCAAATAAATTAGTTAGTTGCTAAAAAAAAAAATCAAAAATATTAGTAGGAATAAGTGTATACATTTAAAAAAAATGGTAAAAACGGGGCTTTTTAAACTATTGATACTTAATACCTTTAGATGAGACTTTGCAACATTTCAAGGTGATTAGTTTGGCGGATTGAATTTTTTAGTTTAATAGTGTATTAATTTATTTACATTGCGTGAGGACACGACAATACTTTAGCATGGGGGAATTTGGTATTCGCTATTTTATACATACTTTTTACCTAATTAAACGACCCCAAAAGACCAAAAACATATTAAAATGGCAAATATATGCTTGTTTTTGTGTTTGTGTATGTGCAGGTACGAATAAAAAAAATAGGACAAAATAAAGAGAAAAATGGACGAAATCGAGCACGGGAATAAAGAGAGCACGAGAAAACGAGTTCGACGGTGCCTTCATCTTTTATTGGGCCGACCCGACACCATTTATATGGGTCGGACCGACCCATTGTTATGATAAACACAAAACAATGCCAGCAGCCCAACCACTTGCTCAAGCCCAAAATGAAATATTACTTGGGCTCATTTCAAATAACAGAGATGGAAAGAAAAAAAAAATGTGCTTTGGACTCACACGCAAGTTGGAGGCAGATATATATTTGAGATTGGGGACACACAAGGGGCTCTCACTTTCATTTATCACATCATTATCAATTTTTTTTGTTTTCTTTTTCGTAGATAGAGTAGTGTAGGATATCAGATCTGGGGTTCGGTAGACATCACCAATCATCAAATTTGTTTTATTATTATTTCTAATCTTGCAAACATTGTACTAGTTACTATTTTATCAACTGCTACACTTTTAATTTTTATTATGCTTTGTCTTAGCTCACGAATAAATGATATTTTTATACTAGTTTTGATTTCTTTAAAATGTCTATTATTGATAACTAACTTACATAAACCAACTTTCGTTTTCAAACTGATTGGTATAACGAATAGTTTTCATATTGTTTAAATCTTTAGTAAACTTTATATGCTATTACTAATACTAATAAGATATAAATTTGTGGGTAAGTGTGTTCGGGATTGAGTGCCGGTTTACGGAGCTATCAAGGAAAGATACGGGTAAATGAGCTTGGAGATTGGGTATTAATTATAATATGTTTTGGATTTCATCTTATCCGAATTCTTCACATTTGGTGACTTTTAAATCCCTTCTTCTTATCCTTTTATTTAGTTTTTTTATGCTTATTGTCCATGCTAGTTTAATCTTATTGTTTTGCTTTATTTATTGCCCGTAGCGTAGTTATGCTTATTAGCGAGTAGATTTTATATGCTTGTTAAGTGTTAAATTGTTTAGTGAATTAAGTGTGATTAAACCAAAGAAAAATATTTATTAGTGAATTTTATTACTTAAATTATTGTTTTGGTTATTCGAGCGGGTAAAAGCCGTAAGAATAATTAAGCATTAATTTAGTAATCGATATCTTAATAAAAGTTGTTTTCAATATAAGCCAACGTTTGGTGAGAAGACAATTTGATATAAAAAGGTATTGGATTCATCATAAGACTTAATTAATTAAATCACTACTTAAGGAACTAAACAAATCCACTTAAACAAGCATATCCTTTTTATAATATCTCTCGATTCGATTGCTTGCTTAATTTTGTTAATTAGATATGTTATATTATTATTATTTTATATTAGTTTCAAATTTTCAAAATAAAAAAATATACGATAATTCAAGCATCAACGAAACGCTCTCGGTGATTTTCAATCACTCTCGCCGTGAGAAACGACACTCGGAGATAGACTATATTATTTTTCTAAAGTGAATTTCTTAATCTAACGGATACTCTCTATACTATTAACTATTTAGATATTAATATTGATTATATAATATCGAACCAGAAGAGAAAAAGTGAATTCTTATTCATCACGCAGTTGAAGATTTCATGAGAAGAACTATACGACCATGTTTTTATTTAGACTTGGTGCAGTGGTGTTCGCTCTCAAGATCTGGAGACATTATTTATATGGAACTAAGTGTACGGTGTTCACCGATCACAAGAGTTTGCAACACATTCTTGATCAGAGGGAACTAAACATGAGACAACGCCGATGGTTAGAGTTACTTAGTGATTACGATTGCGATATTCGTTATCACCCAGGAAAAGCCCCCCAATAAAAAATTGTTCCCCCCCCCACCCCCCGTTGCTGATCTTAAAGCAGAAAGAACGGAACCACCGTTTAAGAGTTGAGCCTTGATATGACCTATAAGTATTGGACCTTCCCAAACAAATCTTGAATGCTTAGACTGAAGCACGAAAACCAGAGAACATCAAGAATGAAGATGTTAGAGGAATGTTGGTTGAAAATGCTAAAAATCCAGAGGCGATCAGGACGGAAAAGTTGGAGCCTCATGCGGATGGAACTCTATGCCTAAGTGCAGGAGTTAGGCTACCCTGTTATGGCATTCTACAGGACGTGATCATGTACAAGACCTACAATCAAAATACTCTATACATCCGGGTTCTGACAAGATGTACCAAGACATGAAAAAGCTATATTGGTGGCCCAATATGAAAGCCGAACATCGGCCACCTATGTTTAGCAGTGTATAGACCAGTGCTAGAATCAAGGCCGAACATCAAAGACCATCAGGATCTGTTAGTAACAGCCCAAGATACCTAAATGGAAATGGGACAACATCACTATGGATTTTGTCACTAAGCTTCCTAAGACGTCGCAAGTATACAGATACCATTTTGGGTTTTTTTTTTTGGATTGTTTTGGTGGACCGACTCACTAAGTCTGCAATTTTCACACCAATGAAAGAGACTGATCCTATGGATAAACTTGCAAGAATTTACCTAAAGGAGGTTGTCACGAGACATGGAATACCTGTCTCAATCATTTGTGATCGTGACCCGAGATTCGCATCAAATTTCTGGAGGTCACTTCAGAACGCTTTGGGTACTAATTTAGATATGAGTACTGCGTACCATCCACAAACAGACGGGCAAAGCGAGAGGACCATTCAAACTCTCGTTGGATAAGCTGCGAGCTTTGTGCAATTCGACTAGAGAAGGGTTCGGTTAACCCATTTGCCATTAGACAGTCCTCCTATAAACAATAGCAAATCACGCCAGCATCAAGGCCGCACATCAAAGCACTTTATGGTCGAAAGTGGGTCCGTTCACCTGTTTGTTGGACAAAGTTGGAAGAACGCTCAATACTCGGTCCAGAACTAATTCAAGAGACCACCGAGAAAATCATCCAGATCAAGCAAAGGATGCAAGCCGCTCGTGATCGACAGAAGAGTTACGCTGACTTAAAGCGTAAACCAATGGAATTCCAAGTCGGGGATAAAGTATGCATAATGTTACGCCCTGGAAAGGGGTCTTGCGTTTTGGAAAACGGGGAAGTTAAACCTAGATATGTTGGACCCTGTTCCAGTTGTTAAAAAAAAAAAAAAAAAAAAAAAAAAAAAAAACAAAAAAAAAAAAAATAAAAAAAAGAAAAGGTTGGAGAGGTTGCTACAACCGAACTTCCTGATGAAGTTGAGTAAGTTATCATCAAACATTCCATGTGTCCTAACCGGAAATAGGTCCATGCCGACGACCATAAGTCCGATCCGTTGGATGGACATCATCATGATGACAAACTTCATTTTTTTTATGGAACCATTAGAAATAGTGGGCCGTGAAGTTAAACGGTTGAAGCGAAGCCAAATCCCATTAGTCAAGGTTCGATGGAACTCCAAGAGAGGTCCTGAGTTCACGTGGGAACGTGAAGACCAATTCGAGAAGAAATACCCACACCTCTTCACCAAGACCACACCGTCGTCAAGTACTGCATTGTGAGCCTTGAGGACAAGGCTCGTTTAACGGGAAGTTAAAAACACACAGTTTATTTCAAGGCATTTACGACATCGATAAATTCACATAGTCCTTTTGTATTGTACGCATTTGTTTTAAATCATAAGCGATAGGTTAAATCGCGTACGCCAAATATTAGCGTTCAATGTAAACGGGCATCAAACAATTAAATGTTTACATCAAGCAAGGGTTAAGTAATTATTTTGAGAATAATTATTAACCTTGTTCATTTTATTTTTATCGGATACGTAAAGTGTATACGTTTCGCGATAAATTACGTTTAAGCATAACCGGAAGCACGTTAATTTATTAACGCTTCAACAAATACCCACGATTGTACCCAATACCTAAAGTTTTATTAAATTTACCCAAGATAATAATTATCTTACACTTTGTGAACAAGAAAAATCAACCATACACCATACTTGCAAGAAACACTTTTTATTTATAAAACTACAACTAGTAACTTGCATAAATTTTGCAAGATATTGTGTTAACTAGCAAAAAGGTTTCTAGAACCCTTTTCCCCCTCCTAACCCACGAAATACATCAACACTTGGAGAGCAAGGAGCACAAAAATTCACTAGCTTGGTCAATGTACATCAACTTCTCATTAAAACACATTTACCATGTTCCCTTGACCAAAGACCAAGAACAAGAACCCCTAAAACCCTCTCTTTCCCCCCAACGACCAAAACACCCCCCTTTGACCATTGACCCTTCTTGAGAAAGTTTTGACCAATACATATGCTTATATAACATGTATACTAGGGATTCAAGCATAAAACACTTAGTAAAAATCAAACACACTCTCCCTTTTTGCTTCCTTTTCATGCCACGTCTCAAAACACCAACCCAAACAAATCCATACAAAATTTTATGCAACCCATACACACCTATACACATCTATTCTAAGATATACTAAGCGTTTGTCAACATTGTTAACATATTCACGCTTTAATCAAGTGAAAAGGAAGCTAGGGTTTTATTAAGAAAACAAGGGTTTTCATTGGTGCAAGCTTTGGATTTCTATCTAAACAAGGGTTTAGATTACTTTGTTCATCATCATCATACATCATAAGGTCTACTAGAACCCTTTATGTTCTTATAGTTTTCATTTCTATGCATATGTTATTTCTATTTTAGTTGAATCACCATTTAAGATTTTTAACATGAAAATGGAGTTTATACTTGAAATGATCATTTTGTATACTTTTAATGTATGTTGTGATGTTACTTTATAACATGCAAAAAAGGAAGATAAATAGTATGTACCATGTTGTTTTGGGTGATAAAAATATCATGCGTTAATTAGGTTTAATAAAAGTTTCTTAAAATGTTTATCTAGTAAAAGAAATACAATGACATGTTAAGGTTAATTATGGACTTATATTAATGGTTTATATGATCATTAAAATAAGGTTATAACAAGATGAGAAGACTTGTATACTAATGGTTTATTATAAAAAAAGATCAAATGATAAAACTAGTGATTTATGGTTAATTATAAAAGTTATGATTTATTAAGTAAAATAAAGGGACTTGTAATGTTGGGACAAAAAGGACCTTGATGGACCATGGACATAATAAACATATGATATATGACATATATAAAATATAAGGCACACATGAGACTTTTGGTGAAATACAAAATGATAAATAAAGGAAACAAAGGTTGAAAATGGACTTATCAAACTAGCACCAACATTCTGTCCAAAATTCGTGTATATGTATACTTATAATATGTTTTTATAAGATAACACATTTCACGACGATTCCGAAAAGGTAAGAAACTTGTCAAACGGATTAATAACGAAAAAGTTACGTTAAAAACGAGTTATACGTAAATTAAACGGAGTTTATAAAATAAATTTTATAAAAATTTTGTCAAACAGCAAGTTGGATAATTTTATTAAATAAAACACATTTTTAGGATTCTAAAATGATAAGAATCATGATTTTTTGATTTATAACGAATAAGTTATGAATTTCGCGGGTTTTCGGTAATTAAAAGTTTATAAAAATAATTTTATAAACTATGAACAGTAAAAACACTATTCATGACAGAAAGTTATATTTTTGTAAACCTCATAAAATACGACATTTACGGGTTTTACGACAACAAATACGATTTAAATAAAACTCATGTCTGGTGTGAACAGTAAAAGTTACTGTTCATCAGGGGACCAAAATTATAAAAATGTCAAATATCGATAACCCGTCTTAATACGAAAAGATGGGCATAAGAAACGCAAGAAACGGATTAGAAACGTGAAAGTTATGACGATTTTACCAAAAGTATGTTTATAAACGTTTTAATTTTATAAACATGTTTTCACTCAAACATTTAGATGGTGATTAGCTATATAGACTTATGCATGATAGAGGTTACTCAATATGATTAGTGCTTATGCGACCTTAATTTAATTAGGTTGCATTTGATCGATTCGCGTGACGCGTTATTTGTGATATACTTGGCATTACTCACTCAAGGTGAGTTCATAGCCCCACGTTTTACACGCCTTTGTTTTACAAAGTTTTTGGGGTGAAAAACATGCAATGATTTACAATTGGACACAAGTGGTTAAGTTTTATGTTATGATTACGTGTTGCCTAAGTAGCGATAACCCATATCTAAGCCCATTATCATGAACTATCAATTACTGGACTGTGAGCGCGAATGTTATGAATAGATCTATTGGGTTTGACAACCCCGTTCGGGTGATTAGCTATCACTGGACAAACGAACGTATACCATGTCGAATATAGGATGTTGCGGGTTAGAACATCACCACGGGAAATGTAGGCCATTAATTTGGTATTCATACACGTCAAGCTTCAGTGTCATGAGCTTAGAGCAACGTAATTACATTTATATGATGTCTGCATCTGTTGCATTATCATACACTTGGGAAATCTTGTGGTCCTACAATATATGATTTATCAAACCTATGAATTCACCAACATTATTGTTGACGTTTTAAATTAATGTTTTTCAGGGGATCAGTAAGCAAGAGGTACAAGGGATACATTGGTGGTTTTGATTGGAATATCATGCATTAAAGATTTTGTCGCAATACATTTTGTATAACTGTATGGGCTAGAAATCTTTGTACTTTGAACAAGTGGACAAGTGAAGCTTCGGCTTATGTAACAAATACTTTGTTAAAATCCAATGTATCAGTTTTTAAACGACTTTTTGGTCGTTCTATATACATCTTGTGTTATTGATCTAAGAAGTAACACGCCCCGGACTCTTATTCCGCTGCGACCCAATTTGGGGGTGTTACATGAATGATCATTATAGACAATGTTTTTTGATAAGATAAGTTACGGGTGAAATTTATCTAGAGAGAAAAAAACTGCAAGAAGTTCTTTTTCAGTGGTGGTGTAATGCTCTTGGGCGTTATTCAGAGTCTTGCTGGCATAATAGGTTGGTTTGAATTTCCCGTCTATTCGTTGTCCTAATATAGCTCCAACATCGAAGTCACTAGCGTCACACATTAATTCAAAGGGCACATTCCAATCGGGAGATATAATGATAGGCACAGTGGTTAGTTTTTCTTTCAAAATGTTAAACGCCATTTTCTAATTGTCAAAAAAATCAAACTTTGCGTCTTTTATTAAAAGCTGGGTCATTGGTTTAGAAATCATGGAAAAGTCTTTTATGAACCTTTGGTAAAATCCAACATGCCCTTGAAAGCTTCTCACCTCTTTCACGTTTGTTGGGTATGGCAATTTAGCTATCACATCATTTTAGCTCTATCAACCTTAATTCCAGCCCTAGAAATTTTGTGTCCTAAAACAATCCCTTCTTTTACCATAAAATGACATCTTTCCCAATTCAGCACAAGGTTGGTTTCTTCACATCTAGCAAGTATCCTATCTAAATTTGCTAGACAACAATCAAAAAAGTTACCGAATACCGAGAAGTCGTCCATGAATACTTCTATAAAGTCTTCCACCATGTCGTGGAAAATTGCCATCATGCATCTTTAAAAAGTAGCTGGTGCATTGCATAATCCAAACGGCATTAGTCGGTAAGCAAAAGTCCCATAAGGACAAGTGAATGTTGTCTTTTCTTGATCTTCAGGTGCGATCGGAATTTGGAAGAATCCTGACAAACCATCAAGAAAACAGTAATATTCATTCACACATAAACGCTCTAACATTTAATCAATAAAGGGAAGAGAGAAATGATCTTTGTGAGTTGCATCGTTGAGTTTACAATAGTCGATGCACACTCGCCATCCTGTAACTCTGCGAGAAGGAATTAACTCATTATTGTCATTCAAAACTACAGTCATCCCTCCTTTCTTTAGAACCATGTGGATAGGGCTGACCCACGAACTATCCGAGATTGGATAAATTAGTCCTAAAACAAGTAGCTTAACAATCTCATTATTCACTACGTCTTTGACTTTAGGATTTAAACGCCTTTGGGGTTGAATGACCGGTTTGTAGTCATCTTCCATAAGAATCTTGTACGTGCAATATGATGGACTGATTCCCTTGATGTCCCACATTTTCCAAGAAATTTCCCCCCTTACGTTTCTCCAATACTTGCAGAAGTAACATTTTCTCCCTATCAGACCATTTAGATGAGATAATTATGGGAAAAGATTTGTCTCCATGGAGGTATGCTTATTCTAAGTGTTGAGGAAAATTTTTCAGCTCAGGTTTCTTCTCATCGATCTCGTTAGCGCTAGCCGAATAAAGTTATTCCCTTTAAACTTTATTGGGTTCTGCCATTATCTACTCAACTGGATACAGTGTATTAACAGCTTTGATACGCCGTATTGAATCAGAGTCATCAGCAGCTTTACATTCGCAACTTTCAAGGTCTGATTATTCAATTGATTTTTCCACCCCTTTTAATAAAAATGAATCAGTCGTATCGTTTTCTAGTAATTCCTGGGCCGCAGCGTTGATTGCGTCGTCCAAGTCATCAACCCCGTAGCATTCATCAACTTTGGTTGGTGATCTTTTGATTGATTGGTCCATGTCAAAGAGTACTTCATCGTCCCCTACCTTTAGCGTTATCTTTTTATTAAACACGTCTATCATAGCTCGAGCAGTTTCCAAAAATGGTCTTCCTAAGATTATAGGAACTCTAGAGTCTTTGGGCATATCTAAGATAACAAAGTTTATTAGAAGGACGAATTTATCAACTTTGATGAGCACATTTTTAACTATTCCTCTTGGGAATTGGATTGACCTGTCTGCCAGTTCCAAACTTAATCTAGTAGCTTTTGGTTCCCCTAACCCGAGTTTTTCATACATCGTGTATGGCATCAAGCTTATACTAGCTCCCTGCTAATGCATTATTAATATGTAAATGGCCAATGTCACAAGGAATTGTAAAACTCCCTGGGTCTTTTTCTTTTAATGGAAGCTTTTTTAATAATACCATTGTCTTTCGTTCATAGTGATCGTACAAGCTTCTTCGAGTCTGGCCCTATTTGTCTGCAAACCTTTCAAAAATTTGGCATACTTTGACATTTGAGCGATTGCTTTGATGAAGGGTAAATTGATGTGGAATTGCCTCAGGTTTTCCAAGAACTTTTTCTGTTGTGCCTCTTCTTTTTCTTTTCTCAATCTTTGGTTACAAGGAATGGGTGGCGTTTGTACTTCACTCGTTTACTGAACAACAGTTTCGTCTGCCTTCTGGAGTTGGTCTTTGGTAAAGACTTCGTTTAATTCAACTGGTTCGTCATGATTTATTACTAGGGGTTCTTTGGTATGTATATTGGTGTCATTACCTTGAACATCTTGAGTCGTTGTTTTCCCCCCTCTAGTAGTCTGATGAGGTGTCATTTTATATACTTTTTTAGGGAAGTTTAACCCTCAAAATCATGTGCTTATGCCTAAAATAGTTACTTAATCATTCCTTTTCATGTATTTCTCATTTGAAAGACATTTGGATGATTTACACGTGACTTAGGCTCATTTAGAGAAGAAACGGACAAGATTACGAACCAGCACCAAGACTCTTGAAGATTTGTGCTCACAGAGCCTAGAGACGGCATCGCAAGCTATACATGACGCCGTCACAACCCATCAAGTGACGGCGTCACATATTTCAAGATGACGTCAGCCCGCACCGACTCAAACGCAGACCTAGAAGATTCTTCTTACGACCGCGTCACGACTAAAACGCGACGCCGTCACTTCGTTTTTCCTAAATATACAAACCCGAATTTAGGGTTTTAAGTGTGTAACTTTAGAATAAAAAGAGGGTACGAACCCTAGTTCATTTAGCAGCTGTAGGAGACGATTTTAGGGCCTAAAAACCCAATTATACCTCTTCCAATTAATGTTTTAATCAAGTAAGGTTTACTTAATCATTCAATATGTCTATGTGTTGTTTGATTTATTGC
This sequence comes from Tanacetum coccineum, assembly GCA_026074375.1. Classification (NCBI taxonomy): domain Eukaryota; kingdom Viridiplantae; phylum Streptophyta; class Magnoliopsida; order Asterales; family Asteraceae; genus Tanacetum; species Tanacetum coccineum. The sequence goes on along the minus strand of BQNB010003680.1, from coordinate 78,543 downwards.
TCTTGCTGTATCTTTAACATGCTTGGCTAAACCTCCTATTTTGTTTATTTATGATTTTATGAAACCTAGAATGTAGATCTTAGTGGTGTTACTTCTTGTGATGGATGTGCACGTTAGGTCTTAGAAAACCAGCTTTTGTCTGCATTGCTGTTGATATGTCTAGGAAAACGTGATTGTGTAGAAAGGATACCATCAGGTAACAATCTTTATACTACCTTGCCCCCTAATATGGTCGATCCACTTTTAATATATTTCACATGCACTTAGTGTACTCCTAGGGGCCGTGTAATAGTCTTCATACTACCTTGCATATGTGTTGCTCTAGCGGCATACTAAGTAGATGGCGGGTTCGTGTAATTCGTTCATGCTTTAAGAAATAGTTACATAGATCATCACAAGTGTGACAAGGCAGCAAAACTAGGAGAAGCAATCTAGGGAGTAATACAGGATTAAATAAACACAATCTTTTATCTTATTCTTATCACCATTAGTTTAGAATATATATAGTTTAAATAGCTAATACCAAACTACCTCTCTAATTATATGATTTACCTGCTTTCTATAAAACACAAAAATACAAAAAGAATCTTCCCTCAACCCTTAAAATTTTGTTAGACCGTGATCAAGCCTTCCCAACCTAATCCTTGAGTGAACGATAAACAACCCCGAGTCTTGCCTATACTACACTACAACGATTAGGTGCACTGCCTAAGGAGTTGTAAAACTTCTCGTGTAGAAGTCCTATGACGACCGCACATCAAGTTTTTGGCGCCGCCACCTAGGGAATAGTTAGGTATTGATCATAGTTTAGCTTAGTTCTACTTGCTTGAATCCTTTCAAGTGAGAATTTAATTCCCACACATTAGCTTTCTTGTAGTCTATCTTTTCTTTGTGTTAATTGCTTCGTAACCCATTATGGTCAACCACCATGGGAGACGAGAATCCTATCCGTACTCTAGGAGATTACTCCAAACTAAGCTACGAGGGCTATAGGAATACCATCGAGCTCCCCAAAGGGAACAATGTGGTACCTCTTCGATCCGACACTATCCGGTTGGTGCAAAACGGATGCTCATTCCACAGACTTCGGTCCGAGGATCCAAACCAACACCTCAAGGATTTCCTTAAACTTGTGGACTTACTTGACCTTGACGGTGAAAATAAGGAAAGAATGCGCCTGCGTTTATTTCAATTTTTCCTGCGTGATCAAGCTAGCAATTGGCTTAAACGCCTTCCAGCAGGATCCATCTCCACATGGGAGGATCTTACTACTTGATTCCTTGCTCAATTCTTTCCACTAGGAAGGACCGCAAAACTTCGCAATGATATTTAGATGTTGCAACAACATCATACAGAATCTCTATCCGAAGCATGGACTCGTTTCAAGGACTTATTCTAAAAAGTCCCTCATCATGACATCGATCTTTGGCTCCATGTCCAAATCTTTTATGACCATGTCAATCCCATCACAAGATAAACCATTGACCAATCGGCCGGTGGTAAGCATCGTGACCTCAACCCCGAAGAATCCTGGGAAATATTAGAGGACCTCTCCCTCTATGACAACGAAAGTTGTAACAACCCAAGAGATTTCAATAAGCCGGTCAAGGCAATCGCATTGCCTCAAGATGTCTCGAGTACATCTGACCGCCGTCTAATAGAGCTCGAAAATCAAGTCCAACACTTGATGGAAACTTATCTTGCTCTGATACAACCTACCCAAGTGAACAAAATCAATACCCCATGTGAAATCTGCAGTGGTCCCCACGACAATCGAAATTGCATGGAAAATCCCAAACAAGCCTTTGTTGAATACGCATCCTCGCATACCGACGAAGCGGGAAGTAAGTGGTAAACTTTTAAGCCCGAGCAAAACAATCTTGGTGACACCTATAATCCATCATGGAGAATTCTCCCGAACCTTAGGTGGAGACAACCTTAAAACTCCCAAATAATTTCTTAAACCCACCTAACCGGTTCTAACCTAAAGGTTTGACTCTGAACCGTCCCTTCAACAATCGTCCTCAAAATTTTAACAGTCAATCAAATATAGAAGGATTGGTTTTCGAGTTCATGGCATCACAAGACGCTAGACTATCCAAGTTTGAAGCCGATTTCAAACAACAACAAAGCGAGATCAGCAACAAAATCAACACTGTGTTGAAGGTCATTACTAATCGAATAACGGGTACACTGCATAGTTATACGGTTAAGAACCTAAAACTGGTAACCCATCCAGTTTTGTCTGCTCATTCTTACCCAACAATGGACCCGCAATGCTTAACACAAATCCATAGTTCGATCAACGCCATCACAATCCACCCCAAGCTGCCCGAAGCATCCCAAGTTGATGAACCATAAATCAAGCAAGAAGAAGACAACCTCGGAAACACCAACTCTAACCCACAACCTCAACCTAATCCATTCGCCTCTATCACCACAGAACAAGTACGAAAACTAAACTCGATGCTTGAATCACTCGGATTAGTCCCCCAATCTTCCAATCCAAAATTTATCTGCTCTAAAGAAGATGATGGAGAAGTGATGTTCATCGAGATCATACAAGATGATGATGAACCCCAAAATGAGGATCCCAATAAAGGAGATGGGGCAACGACGGGATAACCAGTAGTGGAGTACTTCGATACTTTCCCGACCAAGAATGAACTAACCTACCATAGGTACCTAATGAGCGGCCCAATCCCTTCAATATTTCTTCGAAACCCTTTCATCACAGAAGGATGCCCCTACAACCTTAAGATCCCGTGCAATATTATACACGTGCATATAAAAAAAGCTTACATTAACCTCAACTCTCCTCTTAATATCATGACTTGAATGATGTACAACTGGATCATGAGAAGAAAACTTGACCCTAGGGAAGATGCAAATGTCGGAATTAGCAATTTTACATAAAGAATCAAAGGGATGCATGTCTTAGTAGGAAACTTCACCTATATCATAGACTTCATGATTGTCGAGGATATTAGTTCAATCATAGACCCTAGGATGTCACAAGTGGTACTAGGGAGACCTTTTGTAGAAATATCCAACATGACTCATGACCCACCCAAAGGTGTTGTTAGATTCATTAGAGGGGCCAATGAAGTTGCCTATAAGATGCCCCATAAGATAGAACAATACGATTCACTATCAGACTTAGAAAAAGAACATACCAAATCAGTCTATCTTAGGAACGAGGAGGACAAGAAAAGAGGAGTGGAGTATGTAATGAGCAAGATACTAGGATTTTATAAAGAATGCCTAGAGCTTGGACCCGAATACCTAACAGGAATGGATGACAAAGGAGAAGTCACGTAAGGACGTATGACTTCGAGTCTAGCTACAAGACTCATTAATAAAGAAAAGTGCTTCTTGGGAGGTAACCCAATTTACTTTTCCCGCAATTAGGAGTGTCATGTGTATCTTATTCTTCATAGTTTGTTTTATTATGTTTGAAATATCTTGTAATCATGCTTTGCATTGTCCTTAACCTCGTCTTAATTTCAATCAAAGGTATTTTGCAAACAATAAGTGTAGGGGAATTTATCTGGATTTTGAGCCAAATTCAAACATGTTAAACGAATTGTTTAGATTAATTCGCGTTAGTTTCGAGTCATATGATTGAATTGTTAAATCTCAAGTTTTGTACAACCATTTATACAGGAATTAACTTATGGAATAAAGTGGAGGAAATTTTTCATCAAAAAAAATTCATTTTCACAGACTGTGGAGACGGTGTCATGATTAACACGCAACGCCGTCACCACGACTCGTGTGATGGGGTCACCACAACCCTGACGGCGTCAAACACCCAGGTTCATAAAACTCAAAGTTTTTAATTATTTTTGAAAAATAAAACTTGCACAACATTTAATATATGTATCCTCCTGTTATAAACCTGTAAAACCCAATGAGTTTAACAATTCTTTCATCCTATCTATCGAGTCGAACCCTAAATTCACATTGTATATTGGTAAAACACACATTTTATGCTTGGTATAGTTTTCTCTATCTTTGATTACAGGTTATATTTGATGAGGAGAAGCTTGGAAGTTCTTAGGAAGTTTCATTGGATGATTCTCGGAGGACGATTTAACCAGTTATCGCATGTTTCTTCTATAACACCTCGTTTTTTAGATCATTGTACGATATTATGTAATTCACAATTTATTTTTAGGGTTTTACGCGTTTGCTTTTAAATCGTAATCGTTAAGCTAAATCGCGTAAACTAAAAATGATCATTCAATGTAAACGGGCATTAAACGATTAAACGTTTACATCAAGCAAGTGCTACATGATTATTTTGAGGATAATTATTAACTTTGTTCATCTTATTTTAAATGGTTAGGTAAAATGCTTACGTTTTGGGATAAAATGGGTTTCGGCATTCCCGAAAGCACCAAAACCTATCTACGCTTAAACTAATACCCACGATTATCCCCAATACACAAAATAATCAATATATCATCATATATGAGTTACTAGGGCCGGATTTGGTGAAGATAGGACCAACAAATATCTAGGTGCATGTCACTTGCCCTAAATATCAAGGTTTGGCAAATATCAAGGGAACAAAGCCTTACACCTTTGTTACCACTAGACTACTTGCCCTAGGAACCTTCCTTGAAGGCCTTGGATTAGTCTTGTATCTATATAAGGCCTTAGCTAAGCAAGTAAACACACATCTTTCATTTTCCAAAGTGTAAACAAAAATCAAACCTCTCTTTGCTCTCATACATGCCCACGGCTCAAAATCATTATCATACACAATCCATACAAAATTTTCTACCACATATACAAGCATACACACATCATATCTAAGACCTACTAAGGTGGTTTCAAGGCTTGGTTAACCATTTGCAAGGAAGGAAGCAAGAAAAGGAAGCTAGGGTTTACTTGGGAAAAATTAGGGTTTCATCTTATATTTACTAGCTAAGGGTTTAAATCACAAGGGTGTGATTGTTATTCTTGCCTCTACTCATCCACACAAGGTTATTTAAAAGCTTAATCATTTCATAACTAAGATTTTATGTGTTCATATGCTCTATTTAGCTAAATCACCATTTAGGATACTTTTGAATATGTGAAAGGGATTTTTACTTATGATCAATGTTTTGTGAACTTATTTACATGTTATATGGATGCTAATATGATGTTAAAAGGAATGTATAAGTGTTTTAACATGTTGGTTAAGTATTAACATGTATATGAACAAATTAGGGTTTTAATGTTAACTTAATAAGTTACAAGTGAAAATGGTGTAAATAACATGTTAATCTTGTATTCATGGACACTCTTGGACAAAACATGACCTAATGGACCTAATATATGTAAGACATAAGATATAAGTGTTGTAAAGTAGTTGTAACAAGGTGTTGAAGCTTAATGGTACAAAAATCAAGCTTAAAACATGTTTTAATCACAACCTTTAAAAGTTTCTGTTTTGGTTCGAATTTTTTAACAGCCATATTAGGTTTTATAAAGATAGTACATCTCATAAGGATTCCAAAATGATAAGAGACTCGAAAATCAGATTTATAACGAAGAAGATACGTTAGTTACGAGTTTACGATGCTAAATACTTTATAAAACAAATTTTATAAAAAGTTACTATTCATGACAGAAAATTATACTTTGTAAACATCAATAATATGATAAAACTTTCAATTACGAGAACGTGCTCAAAAGATTCGCTAAAAACGGAGCTATAACGAATAAGATACGACATTTACGGGTTTTGCGTTAATAAGTTATAATCTGTAATGAACAGTAAAAACACTATTCACAATAGAATCTCAGAAACTTAAAGATGCTATACTATGATCACTTGTCTTAATACGAAAGCATGGGCGTAAGAAACGCGAGAAACGGACTTAAAACGACAAAGTTATGTCATTTTTGCTAAAGGCGTAATTATAAACGTTTTTACTTTATAAATACGATTTCACTTAAACGATTAGATGGTGATATAGCTATATATATATATATATGTTATTAGTTATCAAAGTGCTATATTACTAGGGAATTTCATAATGAGGCCTCTTCGGATGGCGTATTGACGAGCTGTTGGATTTACGATTTAAAGTGTCCTAGCTCCTCGTACGTCATGTCATGACCTCTTAAATTATGATAGCCCGAACGATAGTACGATGATAACTATATAGGATTATATATGGTAGTTGTTAGACAACGTACTTGAATACTGATTCGACCTATAATATCTAGGTTGCATTCGGGCGTTAGCGTGACGCGTTTTTACTTGGGATATTTTATTATCAATTTACTCACTCAAGGTGAGTTCATAGCCCCATGTTTTACAATTATTGATTTTACTTAATAGGAAATCTGACTATCGGCAAAAAGTATATCAAAGGAAAAGGCATTGTTTGGTAGTATGACGTTATCTACACGGGCGGGAAGATATCAACTTGAAAGAAAGCCGCTTCATACGTAACCTGGGATAAATAGGTAGGTCTTAGAGATTGTATTCTAGAACTTTGATTCTAAGAGTTTTATATTGTTATTAACTTTGATTGGTGAGAGTTTGGAATTATTGGATCATGTTCGGGCGGGGCCATCATAATTCTTAGGTCATTTAGTAAAGTTTTGAGGATCTAGGGCACTTTAATTGTAAAACCAAAACTCAGTCTGACACGTAATACAAGAGATGAAACCCCGTAATATGGAAGCTCTCGATATCTGTGGTACGATATAATCGGTTTTAGCGTTTTGCTCAATATCTGGAAATTCTATGCCACGTTCACTAGCGTTAATTAAAGTACGTCTTATAATGTTTTGAACATGTTTTTATACTTTTTCAAAATGTTACATTTTAGACCCTTTTATGATGTAAAACGACAAAATATTACCCTTGGAGTTTGCACTTTTACGAGTTTGGGCTTCTAGTTTAAAAAGATATTACCAAAGTAACCTTGCTCTTTGAAAGTGTCATAATAGACCCTGATCGTGATACTTTGGATAAAAATTGACATATTTATTCTTTCTTTTTATAATTTCAGAAAAATTAGATATATTCCCTTGACTGGATTTACTTTTGCAAAACAAGTCCAAAATGCCATGTCAGCTTATTTTAAGATTCCAAATGATATTTTCAGGTGATATCTTATTAATATAAGCTAAAATATGAAGGTTTAACACAACAAAAGTTCAGATTAATGATTCGTTAAGCTAGAAATCAAAACGGGTTGAATTAGGGTTTTATAATGAAAACGCGTAGGTTTTAAGTTCAAATTCCTTCAAGACTTGATAAAGTTGTTATATTAACATTATTTAAGGCATGTTTAGGAAGATTAGATTATAAACAATATTTTACCATTATAACAATTTCGTTTTAAGAAAAACATAAAAATTTGGTTTTTCGGGTGTACAGTTTTGGATCAAAATGGAAAATGAATATGAATTGAGTTATAAAATTTTAACAAGAGTATATTTAGGATCATATGAACATTATAATAGTGTAGGATCAGGTATTAAAATCATAGAACCTGGGTTTGAGCATATAGCTTGGAAACGGGTTAAAATTAGGACTTTTAGCTTTGTACGCCTAGAATAACGACTCTAGGGCTTCATAGCTTCAATACTTCTCTTGATTACTTATCTTGGATCATCTTAAGAACTTATGGAGCAGAGATTTGCTGCCAATGATGGGTTAAAGAGGAGGAAGTGGGGGATGATTTGAAATGAAAGGTTTAGAGTCCTTTTATAGCCAAATGGCTCCTTGGTGACCAAGGGAGCTTAGAGATCTGGTTAGGACACATTTGCAGACGATAGGGTGGATGTGGAGAGGTTTGTGATGAGTTTTGGGGAAACTATCTTGAAGTGTTGTTTGTGTCTTTGTGGTGCCGCGGGTAGAAAGAGAGACAAAGAGGTAATGTGGTTGTTTTTTTAGCCAATGAATGCATCAAGTAGCTTTGTAAGCTGATTAGAAGAGAAGTAGGAGGGTCATCAAGGTGCTTGAGTGCAAGAGTAACTTTCAAAATGGGTCAAAATGAAAAGAATAGGGTCACGGGTTGGTTAGGGCTCGAACTAGGGTTTTCTTGGTTATTTTTTGAGTGCATTTGATTAGTAATGATAGATTAAGGATTACAAGACTTGTATTAAGGATTATTAACAAGAATTGATAGGTGGTTCGGTTTTAAAATGAGTGAAAACGAGCAAACGGGTCGAATGTTCATATTAGGGCACGGTTAGGGTTTCTTGGATTTAATTCGTGTACATTGTTGTTATAATGATTAAAAGATGATGGAATGTGATTTGTAATGTTGTAATTTGAATAATTAGAACTTATTTGAGTGGTGATTGAGGTTTAAAACGGATAAAAATTGAGAAACGGATCACGGTTTACTATTTAGCTCGAGTTAGGATTTCTAACTTGGATTTCTTGTAATTTCATGAAATAAGAATGAATATGGATTGTAAATGAAGTATATGACTTGCTTGTAACTTGTACTTGATAGATTGTACAAGATTCTTTAGGAAAACGGAGGTGAAACGGCTATTTTGGATGTCATGCTTAATGACTTGTACATTGTGCTTTTAAAGAATTGTACCTTGACTTGGAGGGAGTTTATATTTCAAATGAGATTTTATATTACTTGTACATATGCTTTAGTAGCTTGTACATTTACTTTAGATATTAACTTCTCATGAAATTAGGGTTTTAGAGGTATACGATAACGGTTTAAAGCCTGACTTGATATAATGTTATAATGTTGTGCGCGCGCGAGGTACATTATATGATAATGTACTTGTAATATAGATTATAAGATAATTGACTTTGATTATGTTATGATGTAGGCTTGACATATATGTAGATGAGGATTGCCATAAATAGGTTGCGTTGAGCTGTTTAAGTTTAGATAAGGTCAAGTTACATTTCATAATAAGAGATTAAAGCAAAAATTTCCCTGGGAAAAAGTGATATAATTCTATAATAGAGAGAAATTAACAATGGTGAAATTTGTGGGTATTATACTAGGTTTTTACTACCTTGAAGCTTATCTAAAATCGGACTTGACAACTATGAAAACATGTATCTCAACTAAAGGCGCAAGAGCCATCGTCCTTTTATAGACTAAGGAGTCCTAGTCGGCATACAACATATACTAAAGATAAACATAAACTATAAGAATATTCTGATACAAACAATTCTATAGTATATCTTCTAATATCTTCATCTCCAAGTAATCCTTACTCTTACTCTTCTTTATCTTCGACAGTAGCATTCTTCTAACAGTTGTAATCTAGCAGCATAAACTTTTTGTACCAACAACACTAATAAACATAAGCAGAAGTAACATTAGTACAAGCAGATAATAATAATAATACAAACAAATTAAGTAACTGTGTACTACAGTCTTAACTTAGCACAATCAGACTCACTACTTAGCTATATTTTCAGTTCTTCAACTCTGAACGATTCTTAAACATTAACATTCCACAGAAACTTAATACTAACAGTACTAACTTATACTAACAGTAGTAACTAAGCAGTGTAACTTTATACGGACCATTACTAAACTACAAGCAATAATTTTATAGTATCACCAACATTACATAAGTATGCGTGACAGCACGTATGTATACCTGTGCAATAGTAAATCTATTGAATCATCTAGATTCATTAAAAGTCCCAACCACTTAAAGAACAAATTTAGTTGCAATTAATAGGGGATACTTATATAGTTAAAACCAATTATACTAGCTAAATAACTACCCAAGGAAAATTAACATAATTTACAAGAGAGAATCACAAAACAAATGTTCAATTACAGCTACTCAAGATACCTTTTCATTATAAAATCATAAACACGATTTTTTTAGAACGATGGTGTAAAATGAACATAACAATACTTACTAGTGGTGACGGGAGTGGTGGGTCTATGACGGGAGAGTGACAACGATGAGAGAGTGGACGATGATAGAGAGCTTATGGTGGTGACGGGATAAGTGGTGAGATGAGAGGAGAGTTAATGGCGGTAGACAAAGATCATATATGACCGGAGGAGTTTGTTTTTGTTATTAGTTTAGAAAGGGATTCATGAAATTTTGGAGTGGGAACAGTTATAGTCACGTGACTAAAAGTATTTTACGAATTTTACAAAATATTTCACGAAAATATTGAAAGGGAAAATACCTTTAGCCACAATAATAGTCGTGAATAAAAGTTTTGTTACTTGTTTACAAAAAAATTAACGAACTAGTAGCAAAGGTTGAAAAAATCCATAATTAATAGCTGGGCGTCGATACCTCCGTGTAGCTTGGTACATCGTTCTAGCGGGATTAATCAGAGAAAATAACCTTTAGCTCAATAATAGTCTTGAATAAAGTTTTGTTACTATGTTTACAAAAACTTTAAATGAAAAGTCTCAAAGGTAAAAGAAAACACGAATCAATATCGGGCAGATCGACCTCCCTATTAGCATGTAATCATCTAGCGGTATTAATCGGTGAGTAATCGGATTGCGATTTTTAGCTATTTTGTCGTTTAGTGGGCTTATAATGTAATGGAACCCATATGTAATGGGTTGTAGTAGCTTATAGTGTAATGGAACCCATGCATGACCGGTGATAATGGCTAATTCAAATGGTTCATAGGTCATGTGCATTAGGTTATCACTGGTCACATTCATTAATGGGTATTTGACATCATATGGGTCATATGCATTGGGTTGTAGTTTCTATGTGTCATGTTACGACACATCCATGACTGGTGACAATAGGTAATTAACATGGGTCATGGGTCATGTGCATTGGGTTGTAGTGGCTTATAGTATCGACCAATACATGACTGGTGATTGACAATGGGTAATTAATATGGGTCATGGGTCATGTGTATTGGGTTATAGTTGCTTATAATTTAATGGAACCCATGCATGACCAGTGATAATGGCTAATTCACATGGGTCATAGGTCATGTGCATTAGGTTATCACTGGTCACATTCATTAATGGGTATTTGACATTATATGGGTCATATGCATTGGGTTGTAGTTGCTTAGAGTGTCATGTTACGACACATCAAGACTGGTGAACAATAGTAATTAACATGGGTCCATGAGTCATGTGCAATGGGTTGAAGTGGCTTATAGTGTCATGTATCAGACCAATACATGCACTAGTGATGTGAGAATGGGAAACAAACATGGGAATAGGTCATCTTGCATATGGGGTTGTAGTGGCTTATAGTTTAATGGAACCCATGCATGACCGGTGGTAATGGCTATTTCACATGGGTCATGGGTCATGTGCATTAGGTTATTACTGGTCACATTCATTAATGGGTACTTGACATCATATAGGTCATATGCACCGGGTTGTAGTGGCTTAGAGTGTCATGTTACGACCTATCCATGACTGGTGACAATGGGTAGTTAACATGGGTCATGGGTCATGTGTATTGGGTTGTAGTGGCTTATAGTGTCATGTTATCGACATATACATACTGGTGATCACAATGCTTAATTAACATGGGTCAAAGGTCATGTGCATTGGTATTAGTGAACATAAAGTGTATTGGACCCCATGCCTGACTGGATGATAATGGCTAATTCACATGGATCATGTGGTATGTGCATTAGGATATCACTGTGGTCATATTTTTAATGGTATTGAACATCATAAGGGTCAAATCAAGGGTGGGGGGGGGGGGGGGTATTTTTCACTACGCAGTATCGTTTGGTTTTTAAGGAAGATTTAAGCTATCCGTTACGGGGCGAGTAATTAATTTTGTTATCCGAAATCGAACCGTACTACGCGGGTAACCGGACATGCGGATACCCAAAGTGAGCGGTTACTGGCGGTTCGTGTCACGGTTAACCGTTTTTGACGTTTAATCGAGTTTAAACGTATAAACAATGTACATAAAATGACTTTCTAGTAAAATTAAATGACATTGAATTTAAAAGTCATATAAAACGTAAGTATTCCGTTACAATAATTGCATTCAAATATTCATATATAACTTATTAACAAAAAATATTACTCGACGTTTATAGATTACGATCACATTAATCAATTTTCACACACAGATTTTACAAATGTTCGCATTAGGATCTAAAAAGTCGTTATATAATAAAAGTATTACAACAATTCGTGAATAAGAAGGATGGTATTTGAACAACCCTATGGTTCATATGCAATGGGTTTTAAGTAGACATATAGTGTCTGTGTGAAACGTATAATTGGTAAAAAAAATACTTACCGAAATTGGAATCACCGGGTTGAGTTTAAATGAAATTTTGATTGTAATTCTTTATTAAAAATTTTATGATGAAGTGTTTTAATTTAAATTTTGAAGCTTTTTATATAAACATTTTTAAATTGATCTAAATTTACTAAAAATGTTTCTAATTTTTAACTTAAATTTAATATGGATATTTTTTTATTAGAAGAATATTATTTTAAGGGGAGGGTAATTTATATTTGGTGAAAAATAGTTAGTATAAGGGGTTTAGTTTGTCCGTTTTTTTTCTCCGTCCGGTTTTGGAGGGTGAGGGTTCTAGTTGGGTATATTAGATGAATCAAAAATTAAATGTTGACCTTTCAACCACATGACTGTTCACTTCTCGAGACTGCGCATCGATACTGTAGCAAGAAAGATGGGTGGGAAATCTGTTCTCCACATACTTCATTGTGCTATAAATACATCCCCATCTCATCTTTTCCCAAACCACTTATCTTTTCCTAAACCACTTTAATTTCTCCCCAATACTATTTTGTATTAGCAATGGCTCTCGTACGGTGGTAAAACAACCATGTTGCCAGAAGGTCCTTGAAATGACCTGATTGATATCAGTGGAGAGAGATCGCCACTAAAGTATCTAAAGATCTTCATTGTGCGGTGCGAGCGGCAAAGAGAACTTATCATCTGTCTGTGTATCCAGAGTTGCTCGTATGCGTGATGACAGAGATGATTGACTGCTGTTGGTCAATGTCTATCATATCTAGATGACAGTTGAACAACAAAATTAAGCGAGTTTAGAAGCATTTGGTTGATTATAGTGAAGTGTATACACCTTTGGTGATTGTAACACATTTACTAGCTGAGATCTTTTACATTAGCGTTAATTTAACAAGCATAAGAGACAGCTGAATTTCAATAGGTTGGATTTGCTATATACTAGCAAGTAAATAAATTGCATAATGTAAAAGGGATTGATTTGGAGATGTTGGAGGGTTTCTTTTGTCTGGTTTGTTTATGTTTTGTGGTTGTTTAGTCTTTTGGTAGGGTATGCTGTCAGTTGGGTTTATGATTAGGTTAATTATGGGTTTATGATGATGATGTTAATTATGGATCATATATGTATGTTTTGGAAGATCTTTGAATGGAATGGAATGTTATGTTTATGGTTTTATTGTACATTATTTTGTTTTAATGAATTATGAAGCTAATAGTAATACGTATTAATCATAGAGTATATTCCTCTTATTGTGCGTTTGAATATTATTGTGTGCTCTGTCATTGATGAGCCTTAGTTGTTGTTTGAGGTTGCATTGTTGAATGCCATTTCTGGTTTTTGTTTATTCCGAATTGCAGTTGTCCTTTGAATGTGAAGCCCCTTTGTGTCTTTCTGTAGTGGCTGTTGGATGTGCTATTGGGTATGGTTTTTGTTTAGCTATAGTGAATTGATTGATGGAATGGGTATGGGTGTGTCGTAGAAACTTGTTACCCTAGGTATAGGTGATAGATTGTTGTGGATTATGGCCGTGTCTCATATTTGGCCATGTAGCCTTTGCACTGGTATGTGAAGCCCCTATATGTTTAATCTGAATTACAGTTGGGAATGCCGTTTATGGTTTTTGGCAGGTAAGTAACTTGTTCTTATTAACTTTGGCATTGGTATTATGTAGGTAAGTAACTTGTTCATATTAACTTTGGCAGTTCAGAAGTGTTGTTGCACATATTGAGTTTTGGTAGAATCAATTGGTTTTCTGACTATATAGATGAGTATAACCATCTAAGATTACCACTTTTTAATATGTTAATTGTCATAAAATTTTATTATTTAAAAAAAATTTAAATTGTTAATTATCACGAGTCTGTTCCTTTTTAATGATAAAAAAAATGCATCTTTTGAGCCAAATTTAAATGATTAATGTCAAGTTATCAATATTTCAAAAATTTTAAAATTTTTAATTATCATTTTGGAGCCAAAAAATTGCAGCCAAAATTTTAAAAATCACCTAGGAAGTTAATTCTGGACGGTTTTGGTTTCCTTATTTCATAATAAACCCTATTTTATCTCCAAAAAATTAGGCTTCAACCTAAACAAAACAATAAAAACTCTTTTCACACCATTAATTACCAAGTTTACTTATTGTTGGGATTCTAGATTTGATGAGACAAAATAAATATAAGAATGAAACAAAAGGACTAAAATTGTAATTACAGAAATCTTCAAGCTGGTGGAGAATATGACGATAAAGATGAAGATTTCAGAAGATCTCCTTATAAAGATAAAGATACAGAAGATATTAGAAGATATTCTTAAATGTTTTAAATATATTGTTTGTTCTTATCTTCTTGTGTAAGCCTTGAAATCTCTCTATATAAAGAGATTATCAGGCGTCTGGTTTAGAAATCCATCCATAGAAAACTAGAGCTCTCCCAATGAGAGTCTAGATAGTTAGATAGCAAGTCGACTGATGAGAGTCGAATAGTACACCATAGTTAGTTGGTGTAGCCCCAAATTATAGTTGGGGTAATAGGGAAACGTTCAATAAAGAAAACCTTGTGATAACTTTGATTGTGTTCTTTATTATTCCGCTTGCGTGTTATCAATCATTGTTATTGTTCATATAACACCTCGTGTTTTAGGGTCATTGACGTCGTCAATAAATTCACTATGTATTTTTAGTATTGTACGCGTTTGCTTTAAAGCGTAATCGTTAAGTTAAATCGCTAAGCTAAAAATGATCATTCAATGTAAATAGACGTCAAACAATTTAATGTTTACATCAAGCAAGTGTTAAGTAATTATTTTGAGGATAATGATTAACTTTGTTCATTTTATTTTATTGGTTACGTAAATTGTTTACGTTTCGCGATAAAATTTCATTTAGGCATACCCGGAACCACCACAATTAATCTACGCTTTAACAAATAACCATTTTTATTTCTTATGATCAAAGTTTATAAAAACTTTAACCTCACTTATATATAAGTGACGCCCCATTTAATAGAAATAAGCAAGACTTACACTAATTTCAAGTATACACTTAGAGATAAAAACTACAACTTACAAACTACAACTTATAACAAGTATACTTTCATTTTTATTTATTATCAAGAAAACTAGCTAGATATTACTTCCTTATTTCATGGAACCAATCTCAACTATTAGGGAACATAAGAACATAGGTAATTAATCAAGGCAAGGTGCAAGCGTGGACTTAGTAAGACTTAGTACATGACTAGTGGTTTTGACCACTAGTCACCCCTATTCCACCCATGTTCCCCCCCCCCTTTGGTCTTTATGGTCTTTGTTTTCTACAACTAGACTAACACTTATATCATATATACTTGCACTCTTGAAAGGTAAAACACACATTGCAAAACACTTACCAAAAATCAACTTTCTCTTCATTTTTCTTCTAAATAAGCCACGACTCAACCCCCTTTTCACATAAACAATTCATACAACTTATTTCACCACTTATACAAGTAACTAGGAACATATCTAAGGTCATACAAAAAGGTTTGAAAGCTTGGTTGGTTGATTAAGGAAGTTAATCAAAGAAAAAGGAAGATTAGGGTTTCACTTGAATAGTGGGTTTCAAGTCTTGCAAGTTAGGGTTTGGTTGCTATATAAGGATTTAGATTTTGTTGTTCATCATCACACATCTCACTAAGGTAACCTAAAACCATTTATGTCATAACATTTATCATTTTATGTGTGTATATGTTCTTTATAGCAAAAATCACCATTTATGACTTTTAAACATGTAAAAAGAGTTTTTTACTTGTTGAACTTCATTTTTGTACACTATTTCATAAGATATGTGATTGGTAATATCAAGGATAATGGTAACATAAGTATTGTAACATGTTATGTTAAGTTGTAAAAATGTATATGTATAAACTAGTAAGGTAAAGTTACTTAAGGAAAGTTATTGATTTCATGTGATGTTAATGACTTGTTAATCTTGATATCATGGACTCATGTGGACTATATGCTGGACAATGGGCACGATTATATGTCAGACAGAGATATAAAGATATTAGAAGACTAAGTGGTAGTTTAACTAAATAAAAAGTATATAAAAACATTATACAAATAAACTAAAAAAGATATTTAGGGGCTGATTGGCACAATATTTAGCATGGATTTTTAAATTTTAAAAGAATACTACATCTCATGACGATTCCAAAAAGGTAAGAAACTCGAAAAACGGATTAATAACGAAAAAGATACGTAGTTTACGAGTTTTACGATAATAACCAGAGTTATAAAAGAATTTTTATAAAAAACTTGTTATAAAAATTCTACAAACAGAAGGTTGGTATTTTTATTAAATCTCACATAAATTTTTTACCGATTCCAAAACAATAAGAAACGTAAATTTTCAATTAAAAACGAAGAAGTTATGAATTACGCAAGTTTATATACTTAAAATGTATAAAAATACCTTTATAAAACTATTTTTCATGACAGAAACATTTATTTTTTTAAACCTCATAAATAAATATAACTTTCAATACAAGAACGAGCTCGAAAGATTACTAAAAACGTAGCTAAGAACGAAATAAAATACGACGTGTACGATAATTAAGAGTTTATAAAAGTAATTTTATAAACTAATAACATAAAAATTACTGATCATCAGCTGACCCCACTTTATAAAAAATTTGATAATTTTTGAAACGATATACGTGCACGAGGAATCGCTAAAATCGGGATTAAAACGAATAAGTTGTTGCATTTACGGGTTTTACGACAATTAAATTTATAAAAGTAATCTTATAAAACATCATGAACAATAAAAGCACTATTCTCAGAAGGTTATAAAAATAATAAAAAAGTACTATGTTTTATATATATCATCTTAATACGAGACGTGGATGTAAGAAACGCGAGAAACGGGTTTAAAACGGGAAAGTTATGCTAGTTTTACCAAAACTATAAAGAAAAACATTTTCCTTTATAAACAATGATTTTAAATTACACAAAGATGTGATGAGCTATATAGAATTGTAAACGATAATATTTAGCGAAGTACATAGTAACTTTATACGACCTATGTTTTATTAGGTTGCCTTCGGATTCATCCGTGACTCGTTATTTCACTTACTCGATTATTACTCATTTACTTCACTACTGAGGTAGATTCAAAGCCCCGCGTTTTAACATGTATTTTGTTTTATAAGTTTTTTGGGATAGAGAAACATGCATTTTTTTACAATTGACACAAGTGGTTAAGTATTACAATATGGATTACGTGTAGCCATAAGTAGCGATAACCCTATCTGAGCCCATTATCATGAACTGTCAATTACTGGATTGTGAGCGCGAATGTTATGAATAGATCTATTGGGATTGACATCCTTGTTCGGGTGATTAGCTATCACTGGGCAAACGAATGTATACCATGTCGAACATAGGATGTTGCGGGTTAGAACATCATCACGGGCAATGTAGGCCATTTATATGGTATTCATTTATGTCGAGCTTCAGTGTCATCGAGCTTATGGGCAACGTAATATCATTTATATTATGACTGCATCTGTTTCATAATCATACACTTGGGAAATCTTGTTGTCCTACAATAATACGATTTATCAACCCTATGAATTACACCAACATTATTTTGACGTTTTAGAAGCAAAAAATTTTTAGGAGGTCAATTAAGCACGAGGTGCAAAGGATACATTTGGTGTTTTGATTATGGTATCATGCATTAAAGAATTTTGTCAGCATTACATTTTGTATATCTGTTTATGGGCTAGAAAACTTTGTATTTTGAACAAGTGACAAGTAAAGCTTCGGAGCTTATGTATACAAAAACTTGTTAAAATCCAATGTAAAGCAGTTTATAAACGACTTTTTGTGCAGTTCTGATAAAATATCATGTGTTGTTTTGATCGTTAAATCCAATGTATCAGTTTTAAACGACTTTTTGGTCGTTCTATATACATCTTGTGTTATTGATCTATGAAGTAACACGCCCCGGACCCTTATTCCGCTGTGACCCAATTTGGGGGTGTTACAGATTGGTATCAAGAGCCAAGGTTATAGAGAACCAGGTCAAATGTTTTTGTTGGACTATAACCATTTTCAAACATCGAATTCATACAAAGGGGTTTTACAAGAGACATACATATATGCATACATTCATGCATACACTACTTGTTGCATTAGTTGGTTGGACTAGATGCATTCATAATTAATATACATGTTATGATATAAATGTATATTACTATAAGAGTCTTATATTAAATACTAATATAAGCTATTTTGAATTTTCAGATTCAGTCATGTCAGATTCGGATGAATCGGGGGTTACATACACGGAGGTTTCCAGCCCATTTGAGGATTTATCAGACATAGGATCACCGAGAGCCGATGATCACGAGTACCTTGAGCTGCCTTAGATGCCAGAGGACCCATACGTGGAGGCCGCTCTTCAGGCCCCACCCTCTCTAGATTACGTGCCTGGCCCTAAGGAGCCAGAGCAGGCACCACCTTCGCCAAATTATGTTCCAGGCCCAAAGCATGCTGATGATGAGATTGTTGCTGAGGATCAGCCATATGCTGAGGATGCCTCACCCACTGCTCAGTCACCTGACTATGTCTCGGAGTCCAATCCTGAGGCGGACCCGGAGGAGGATGATGATGAGGACCCCAAGGAGGATCCTGTCGATTATCCTGCCGATAGAGGAGATGACGGCGATGACGAGGAGGGGTCATCAGAGGATGATAAGGATGATGACATGGACATCGAGGCCGATGATGAGGAGGAGGAGGAGGAGCACCTAGCTCCTGCCGACTCTGTAGTTGTTGCTTTACCAGCTACTGATCAGGCCCCATCTGCGGAGGAGACAGAGCCGTTCGAGACTGATGAGTCTGCGGCCACACCACCACCACACCCTGCATATCGTGTGACAGCTAGGATTTCTATTCCAGCTCCAGTACCTACACCAGTATGGTCTGATGCAGAGGTTGCCAGACTTCTCGCTATATCTACTCCACCATCATCACCACTCTCCTCATGGTCTTCACCACTTCCCCAGATACCTTCTCCATCACTACCACTATCACCACCCTCACCTGTGTTATCACCAGCACCACCTCCTAGCCCTATTCGTTCATTGGGCTATCGAGCTGCGATGATCCGGATGAGAGCTGAGGCCGCATCTACTTCCCATTCTCTACTATTACCACCACCCTTCATACTCTCCCCCACCAGACCAGATGCACCATCATTAGGGATACCACCACCCTTGCCCATATCAGTTCCTACTTCATCACCACCATTGCTACTACCCTCTGCTAGTCGTAGGGAGGACAGACCCGAGGTTACCTTACCACCTCGGAAGAGGTTAGGTATCGCTCTTGGTCCTGGATACGAGGTAGGAGAGAGCTCATCTGCTGCTGCTGCTAGACCGGCTGGAGGTCTTAGAGCAGACTATGGCTTTGTAGCTACTATGGATAGGGAGATCAGGCGTGATCCGAAGAGAGAGGTTGGATATGGGATCACCGACTCGTGGGACGAGATAGTTGAGACCCTTCAGGGGGCACCAGTTAGTACTGACACGGAGTTGGGTTGACATATGACAGCATTTGAGACTAGGGTTAGGCAAGACACGGATGAGATTTATACGAGGTTAGACGATGAGCAGAGTCAAAGACAGCTATTGGCTGGTCGGCTCAATATGTTGTTTAGAGACAGACGAGCACATGCATATACACGTCATCAGATGGAGACAGAGGCTAGATTATCCCAAGAGGCTTGGAGGCGATCGATGGATGCGAGTGATCTTGCCCGCGGAGAGGTTATGTCACTGCGCACTACCGTACTAGGTCAGATGTCAGAGATTAGAGAGTTGCATGCTGCTGATCGCAGGAGACAGGCTGTGATTTCAAAGATGCTGAAGGCAGACCAGAGGAGATCTACAGAGATGAGAGAGTTGAGGACAACTGATCATACCCGACAGCAGCAGCTTATACAGACATTGACAATGATGCAGTCATTACAGGGACATGTGACCACATTACAGAGACAGGTGACCACACTATAGGGACAGGTTACTGCACTACAGGGACAGCAGGGACCGGTTGGAGGTCCTGCACAGCTAGAGCTGCCAGAGGAGGCTGGTAGCAGTTCATAGATTAGATCAAGTTATGGCTAGTCATTTTGTATATAGCCTACTAAGTATTACGGGTTTAATCCCGGCTAGTAAGGCTTTAGGATGTTATGTTTATTTTGTAACCTATGATCCTTTTGTATCTGGACCATTCATGTATGTTTTCCAATTTATATATGGAATGGTTGTATTAGGTCACGTCTATAATCGAATATGTTTATGAATGAATGTCGATTTTGTTATATCATGGTTTATTACAATTCAGTTGTATATTTCACTGTGTGATGTGATCTCACTTTATTTATCATGGATATGTCATGTCATGGTTATGATTTAATGAAATCTAACGGGTATTGTATTTTCTTATGATTGAAGAAAATGGCACCAAAACAAACCACAAGGTCAACACCGGTCACAACAACCCCCAACAGCAACCACCACCACATCGGTCACTAATGCCCAACTTCGGGCAATGATTGACCAAGGTGTCACTGCCGCTTTGGCAGCACGTGATGCAAACAGGAATGGCGATGACAACTACACTTCGAGAACGGGTGGCAAAAGGACTGAACGCGTGGTTCGAGAATGCACTTACCAAGACTTTATGAAGTGCAAACCTCTATATTTCAAAGGCACTGAGGGAGTTGTTGAATTAACTCAATGGTTTGAAAGGATGGAGACTGTTTTCTGCAGAAGCAACAACTCTGTGGAAAATCAGATAAAATTTTCCACTTGTACTCTTCTAGAAGGTGCTCTAACATAGTGGAATTCCCATGTTTTGACTGTCAGTCATGATGTTGCATATGCAATGACATGGGCCAATCTGAGAAAGAAAATGACTGACAAGTACTATCCAAGGAACGAGATTAAAAAGCTCGAGGCTGAATTGTGGAATTTGAAAGTGAAAGGTACTGATGTGATAGGGTACAACAACCGTTTCCAGGAACTATCTCTGCTGTGTGTTAGGATGTTCCCGGAGGAGTCAGACAAGATTGAAAGGTACGTCGGCGGATTACCCGACATGATCCATGGAAACATTGTAGCATCAAAGCCGAAAACCATGCAAGAGGCTGTTGAAATGGCCACTGAACTAATGGATAAGAAAGTCATCACCATTGCTGAAAGACATGCTGAGAACAAAAGGAAGTTTGAAAACACTTCCCGAAACAACCAAAACCAACAACAACAGACCAATAGACTGAACACTGGCAGGGCCTATATACTGCAGGGACTGGTTAAAAGAAGCCATACGAGGGATCTAAACCCCTATGCGCTAAATGCAACTATCACCACGACGGTCCGTGTGCTCCAAAATGCCACAAATGCAACAAATTTGGCCATTTTGCTCATGACTGTAGGAGTGCGGCAAATGCCAACAATGCTAACAATCAGAGAGGCACTGGGTCAGGCTAGAAACATACTTGCTTCGAGTGTGGAGTTCAAGGACACTTCAAGAGGGAATGCCCAAAGCTGAAGAAAAACAAAAATCATGGAAATCAAGTTGGTAATGACAGGGCTCCAGTGAAAGTGTATGTGGTGGGACATGCAAGGACAAACCCAGATTCCAATATCGTGACGGGTATGTTCCTTCTCAACAACCGCTATGCTTCTATATTATTTGATACTGGTGCCGATAGGAGTTTTGTGTCTACTGCATTTAGTTCCCAAATGGATATCACGCCATCTACCTTAGATCCCTATTATGATGTCGAACTAGCTGACGGGAGGATAATTGTGTTAAACACTATCCTTAGGGGTTGCATATTAAATCTCCTGAACCACCCATTCAACATAAATTTAATGCCCGTAGAACTTGGTAGTTTCGATGCTATAATTGGTATGGATTGGTTGGCAAAGTACCAAGCAATCATTGTGTGTGCCGAGAAGATCGTTCGTATCCCCTGGGGAAATGAAACATTAATTGTTCACGGTGACGGAAGCCACCAGGGGCACGAGGCTCGTCTGCACATTATCTCGTACTCCAAAACACAAG
Organism: Tanacetum coccineum; assembly: GCA_026074375.1. Classification (NCBI taxonomy): domain Eukaryota; kingdom Viridiplantae; phylum Streptophyta; class Magnoliopsida; order Asterales; family Asteraceae; genus Tanacetum; species Tanacetum coccineum. Next base: position 56,222 of record BQNB010003680.1, on the reverse strand, counting down.
AATACATGCTAAAAGGATGTCCACTCTTTTTGGCACATGTCACTACAAATGAGGTTGAAGACAAGTCGGAGAAGAAGCGACTTGAGGATGTACCAATAGTTCGAGATTTTCCTGAAGTCTTTCCTGAGGACTTGCTGGGTCTTCCTCCGACAAGACAAGTGGAATTTCAAATCGATTTGATACCTGGTGTTGCACCCGTAGCTCGGGTGCCTTATCGATTGGCACCTTCTAAAATGAAAGAGTTGTCGGAGCAACTAAAAGAACTATTTGACAAAGGCTTTATAAGACCCAGTTCCTCACCCTGGGGAGCTCTGGTCTTGTTTGTCAAGAAGAAAAACGGATCATTCCGGATGTGCATTGATTACCGGGAATTGAATAAACTAACGGTGAAGAACCGTTATCCGCTCCCAAGAATTGATGATTTATTTGATCAGCTCCAAGGGTCGAGTGTTTACTCGAAAATCGACCTAAGGTCAGGTTATCACCAATTGAGGGTTCGAGAAGAAGACATTCCGAAAACTGCCTTCAGAACTCGTTATGGCCATTACGAATTTCAAGTTATGCCGTTTGGTTTGACAAACGCACCTGCCGTATTCATGGACCTTATGAATCGGGTGTGTAAACCATATCTGGATAAATTCGTAATTGTCTTTATTGACGATATTTTGATCTATTCCAAGAGCAAGCAAGAGCACGAAGAGCATCTGAAGATAATATTGGAGTTGTTGAAGAAAGAGGAGTTGTATGCCAAGTTTTGACGATATTTATGATGATATTTTGATCTATTCCAAGAGCAAGCAAGAGCACGAATATCGCAATCGTTATCACCCGGGGAAAGCAAATGTCGTTGCTGATGCTTTGAGCAGGAAAGAACAAGAACCATCATTAAGAGTTCGAGCCTTAGTTATGACTATTAGCTTGGACCGTCCCAAACAGATCTTAAATGCTCAGACTGAAGCGCGAAAACCAGAGAACATTAAGAGTGAAGACTTTGGGGGAATGTTATTGCACACAAAACGCTAAATTCCAGAAGCACTAGAGAACAAAAGTTGGAAACCAACCGTGGCGGATGGAACCCTATGCCTCATGGCAAAAAGATGTTTACCTTGTTAAAGGCGATTGCGGACTGTGATCATGCACGAATCCCATAAATCAAAATACTCTATTCATCCGGGTTCCGACAAAATGTACCAAGACATGAAGAAGCTATATTGGTGGCCCAACATGAAAGCCGACATAGCCACTTATGTTAACAAGTGTTTGACCTGTGCTAAGGTCAAGGCCGAACATCAAAGGCCATCAGGATTGTTGGTACAACCCAAGATACCCGAATGGAAGTGGGACAACATCACTATGGATTTTGTCACGAAGCTTCCTAAGACGTCTCAAGGCTATGACACAATTTGGGTGATCGTTGACCGACTCACTAAGTCTGCGATCTTCACACCAATGAGAGAGACCGATCCTTTGGATAAACTTGCAAGATTGTACCTAAAGGAGGTGGTCACGAGACATGGAATACCTGTCTCAATCATTTGTGATCGTGACCCAAGATTCGCATCAAATTTCTGGAGGTCACTTCAGAACGCTTTGGGTACTAATTTGGATATGAGTACTGCGTACCATCCACAAACAGACGGGCAAAGCGAGAGGACCATTCAAACTCTCGAGGATATGCTGCGTGCTTGTGCAATCGACTTTGGAAAGGGTTGGGTTAACCATTTGCCATTAGTCGAGTTCTCATATAACAATAGCTATCACGCAAGCATCAAGGCCGCACCATTCGAAGCACTTTATGGTCAAAAGTGTCGTTCACCTGTTTGTTGGACTGAAGTTGGAGAAGCTCAAATACTCGGTCCAGAACTAATTCAAGAGACCACTGAGAAAATCATCCAGATCAAGCAAAGGATGCAAGCCGCTCGTGATCGACAGAAGAGTTACGCCGATCTGAAGCGTAAACCAATGGAATTCCAAGTCGGGGATAAAGTTATGCTTAAAGTTTCGCCTTGGAAAGGGGTCGTACGTTTTGGCAAACGGGGGAAGTTAAACCCTAGGTATGTTGGACCTTTCAAGGTGTTAGAAAAGGTTGGAGAGGTTGCTTACAAGCTCGAGCTTCCTGAAGAGCTGAGTAGAGTTCATAATACATTCCATGTGTCCAACCTGAAAAAGTGTCATGCCGACGAACCATTAGCCGTTCCGTTGGATGGACTTCATCTTGATGACAAGCTTCATTTTGTTGAGGAACCAGTAGAAATAGTGGGCCATGAAGTTAAACGGTTAAAGCGAAGCCGGATCCCATTAGTCAAGGTTCGATGGAACTCCAAGAGAGGTCCTGAGTTCACGTGGGAACGTGAAGACCAATTCAAGAAGAAATATCCACACCTCTTCACCAAGACCGCACCGTCGTCAAGCGCTGCATCGTAAGCCTTGAGGACAAGGCTCGTTTAACGGGGGAAGTCTATAACACCCTGTGTTTTCAAGTCATTGACGACGTCGATAAATCTACTATTCATCTTTTATATTGTACGCGTTTTTGTACATTATGTATTAAGTTAAAATCGCGTAAGCTACAATTGCGTTCAATGTAACGGGCAACAAAAACAATTAAGCGTTTACAATCATCAAGTATTAATAACTTATTTTGAGATAATTATTCGGTCTTTGTTCATTTATTAATTTTTGGTTGCGTAAAGTGTTTAGTTTCGCGATAAAACGTACGTTTATGCATACCCGGAACCAATACAAAAACTTGTCTACACTCAACTCAAATACAACTTTTTATACCAATAATATAAAGTTACTCAAAAACCTTCCACATATACATAATTGGTCGGATTTGGTTTTTTGGATACAAGTAAATATCTAGTTTCTAAAGTCACATGTGTTATTATACATTGTAGGAAGAAACCTAGATAAGTCTTACCAACTCTCAGTACAACTTATGTCATCAGGTAATCCTGCCATAACGTCTTACACTTCGCCATGCTTTTCTTACACCCTAGTCATTCCAAATGCAAACCATGGTTTCGTTAAGGTTACTTTGTTAGTTAGTTTCAGGTAGAAAAGAGATACTATGCAAGTAAATCACTATTTCTATCTGCAAAAGGTAAAAATCAACATAATAATCCTCCCTTTTGGCTCTCAACCCCGCTCGGCTTTCAAATACCACAACATATACAATCCATACTTGATTTTCTAAGAGCATTACCCTATATACATCATTCCTAAGACATATTTAGATGTTTACAAGCATTGGTTAAAGGTTTTCAAGTTTAATTAAGTTATTGCAAGATTAGGGTTTTCTTGAGAAAACTAGGGTTTCAAGTGTGCAAGCTTGGGTTTTTAATCTAAAAAAGGGTTTAGATTGTGTTGTCTATCATCGTTGTCATATCAAGGTAATCTAAAACCTTAATCTCTTTATGTATTCTGATTCTATGTGTACTATGATGTTTATATAGCTAATCACATACTTTAGGACTTGTGTACATGTAAATTGGAGTTTTTATTGTGATGATTTATTTTGTACAACTTTTTTCTTATGTTATGATGTTGTTAATATTATGATATAATGGAAGTATAAGTGATGTACCATGTTGATTAAGTATAAAAATGTCTATGTACAATATTGGGTTTTTTAAAATACTTAGGAAATTTATGGATTTTATGAAAAGTTATGAACTTGTTATCTTGGACAAATAGACAAATCATGGACTATGTACATTACTATATTTTAACATAGTATATTATGAGTTATTAAGAATTGTGGAATTTCTTAGTTGAAAAGTTTATAAAAGTTAATAGGAAAAAGTTATCTATATTGTTTCATTAAGGGGCTGTTGGATATCCGATGTGTCCAACAGAGGGTTTGGACATTTTCTAAAAATTAATACGTCTCATGACGATTCCCTATAAAAGGTAAGCAACTCGATGAAAACACGGATTAATAACGAAGAAGTTTACGATAAAAACACGATTTAGTTAATACGTTTATAAAATAAACTTTATAAAGCAAGTTATAAAATACTTCAAAAACAAAAAGTTTAGTATTTTTCACAGATTGTACATATTTTTAGGATTCCAAAATGATAAGAATCATAATTTTTCAATTAATAACGAATGAGTTATGAATTTCGCGAGTTTACGACAATTAATACTTTTATAAAAGTTACTATTCATGACAGTAATCTTTTATTTTTGTAAATCCTCATAAATCTATAGGAACTTCAATTACGAGAACATGCTATAACGAAGAAAAAAACGACGTATACGAGTTTTCGATAACAAAAACTATAAAAATATATTAGGGTTGTGTGAACAGTAAAAGATATGTTCACCAGGAGGTCCCAAATTATGAAAATGTCAAATTATGATAACTCGTCCTAATACGAAAGCATGGGCATAAGAAACGTCAAAAACGAGAAAGTTATCCTATTTTTACTAAAACGATAATTATAAACGTTTTCACTCTATAACAACGATTTCTAAATTACAAATAGACGGTGATGAAGCTATATAGAATTATATGTGGTTATCAAAGTACTATATTACTAGGGAGTTTCATAATGAGGCCTCTTCGGGGTGGCGTATCGACGAGTTGTTGGATTTACGATTTAAAGTGTCCTAGCTCTTCATACGTCACTACATGACCTCTTAAATTATGATAGCCCGAACGATAGTATGGTGTAACTAACATAGATTGTATATGATGTTAATGTAATCTAAGGATTAGTGCTTATACGACCTATGTTTTATTTAGGTTGCATTCGTCATTTACGTGACGTGCTATCTGTGATCTTTGGATTATCAGTTATCGAGGTGAGTTCATAGACACACATTTTTTCGATTTCAATGAATTTATACCTTGGGGTGGAAAACATTCTTTGTTTTATAAATTGGAGCAAGTTTATATTTGATATTGATTACGTGTTGCCTAAGTAGTGATTCCCCAAGTTTGAGCCCTTTATATGAAGCTGTTCATTTGCACTAGATGTAGGTTGTTAATTACACTTTGTGAGCGCGACTGTTATGGAATAAGATTATTTGGATTGACTCTCTCCCCGTTCGGGTGATTGCTCATCTACCAGGAAACGAAGTTATAGATGTCGGATTGGATTGATTTAGGGTTGTCATCTATCGGGCAGAATTTTGCAAATTTATTAATGCGAAGATCATTGCGAGCTTCAGTGGTCATTGAGTTAGGAAAAACGTGATCAGATTTTGTGATGTCTGCATTTTGTTGTTTACGCAGTACACGAGGAGTCTTGCGTGTCTGACATATTATATTTTACTAACTAAGAAGTTGTCACCAACATTTTATTCACGTTTTAAAGCCAATGTTTTCAGGTGGTCAATAGGCACGGAGGTGTCCAGGATACATTGGTGGTTTGATGTGGATATCATGCATGACGATTTTGCGCATCCATTACCATTTTGTTAACTGTTCTGGGCTAAAAATCTTTGTATTTTTGAACAAGTGGACTAGTGAGCTTTGGGTCGTATGGAAAACAAATACTTTGTAAATAATGTATCGTTTTAATACGACTTTTGGTAGTTTATATACATCTTTGTGTTATTGATCTATGAACGCGCGACACGCACGCAAGATATTTCTTATATACGTTGCGACCAATTTGGGGGTGTTACAGATTGGTATCAGAGCCAAGTTATACGCGAACCAGGTCATATATTTTTTGCTAGGTGACTATAACGTTTTTACACCTTGCATTCCATTACAAAGGGGTGTTTACGGGACACACTAGTTGTTGCATTACTTAGTTATACTAAATGCATTCATAATTGTTGTGTTCGTGTTTATAATATATACGTTTATAGCCAATAAGGAAGACTTATTAATATACTCATATAAGTATTTCTGCTGGTCCAGTCAGTCATGTCAGCTGATTCCGCAGTTACTATTGATTGTCTGTTCACTTTCTAAGTATGATCATGTGTCTCCATGCGAGGTTCCTTAGAGGGGATGCCAGACAGTTTTGGAGAAAGGCACACACGTTTTCCAGTGTATGTACCTACTCCATGGGAGTTGGAGGCTCATGTTAAGTTACATTCTTGTGCTGAGCACCCTGAGGACTTTAGTGCCAGCTGTAATGAGGCACCTATAAGGGATACATTACTAAGGTTGCTTCTGCACCTCACCGCCACCATCCTTTTTTCCCTCATCTTATCTGACCCCACGTTCTAGAGCAGCCATGCTCAGATGAGAGCTGCAACACCATCCACTATCATCCACTACTTCTTAATCTGGGCCCCTACATTGTTACCTATACAACTACTACACCAATCCACTAGCGCAGAGCTGATCTCCCAAGGCTGACACGCCGCCTCGGAAGAGGCTACTACATACTTACTCTAGTACCTAGGTGTGAGGTTTGGGGAGAGTTTTGCTGTTGGATACGCCAGGACACTCTGCCCGTAGGGTCGATTGTAGTCTGTAGACATGTGGAGACTAGGTTGTAGATACTAGAGAGGGACGATGATGGCCGCCTTAGAGGTGGTCAACTTGAGGCCAGTACAGGTAGACGTTCGCAGTCGAGAGAGGTTTGGAGTTTTACTCACGACATCACCCACAATGCCGAAGGAATCGTGCAGCTATAAGAGTGTGGTATGAGGTATTAAGGAGAGAGAGACTTGCTTATGAGCAAGAGAGCATGGAGACCCGTTAGGCCTTGGCTAGGTCTAAAGCTTACTGCAAGGCATTAGAGGCACGAGTTACAGTGTTGGAGACCCAGGCGCGTTGCCACGAGTGGCAGCGTCAGGACGCGAATGATCGCGAGACGAGGCATATCATGCGTATTCAGGCTTTGGAAGGTGGGCATGCGATGACCCCATTGAGGATACTGGTTGTAGTGCCTAGGGTTACTTTATACCATATTGTAGGCTATACTTTAGCCTGCTAAGTTTCTTATGGGTTACTTCAGCTAGCAGGCGGTATAGATCTTTTGTTTTGATTAGCTATCGGTATGCTCTTTTCGTCTTTTGATTGCTATGTTGTATAAGCCTACTAAGTATTACGGGTACTCCGGACGTATGGGCTCTAGGTTGATTTTCATTTTGTAACCTAGCGATAGGGAATCATTGTGTACCAAACAGATCATGTATATTTTCCAGATTATATATGGAATGGATGTATTATGTTATGTCGATCTTGTGTTGGTTGTATGTTTCACTGTGTGATGTGATCTTATTTTATTTATGATGCATATGTTATGTCACGTTATGATTGTATTAAAATCTAACGGGTATTGTATTTTCTTGTGATTGAAGAAAATGGCACCAAAACAAACCACAAGGTAACACAGTCACACCAGCACAACATCAACCACACAACTGTTTAATGAGATAACTTCAGGCCTTAATTGACAAGGGTTTGGCTCTCGGCAATGGCTGACGCAGAAGCAAGCAAGGTTAGGAATGGCTACATCACGCATGGTTCAGGACACAAGGCCAGCACAGCTGTTGCGAGCTTAATCAGGATTCTGGACAATGCAAAACGCTTTGGACTTTAAAGGCTACCAAGGGAGTCGTCGGGACTCACTCCGATGGTTGAGAAAAAGGTAGTCTGTGTGTTTAGCATTAGCAAGATTGACAGGCATCTTGTCAAGGTCGAATTTGCAACTTGCCACTCTACAAGAAGATGCTTCTTACATTGGTGGAATGCCCATGTTAAGACCACTTACTCCCGAAGCAGCTCGTGCCAAGGGCACACTGAAGAAAATGATGATGCTAAATACTGCCAGAGGGGTGAGACAAGAAGATTGAGATGTGATGTGGAATCTTAAGGTTAAGGGCACCGATTTGGTGGCTACAATCGACGATTTTGCAATAGCGGTTGATGTGTGCCAGTATGTCCCAGAAGAGGTAGACAAGATTGAAAAGTATATCGGTGGCTTGGCCGATATGATACTTGGCAGTATAAAGGCATCAAAGCCGAAAACCATGCAAGAGGCTATCGAGTTTACAACTGAGTTGATGGATAAGAAGACCCATGCCTATGCTGAACGTCAGGCAGAAAAGAAAAGAAAGTATGATGATCTTTTCAAGAATAATCAAAACCAACAACAACAGAATAAGTGGCAGAACACAGGCCAGGCCTACACGCAGGCATAGTGACAGGAATAAAAACCATATGCCGGGTCTAGAACATCTATATTCCAAGTGTAATTCACATTCATGATGGTCTTGTCCACCTAGGTGCAATACTGCAAAAAGGTTTGGCATCTGGCCAAGATTGTAGAAGCCGACCTGCAAACGCTAACCAACAACAACCGCAATCAAACAACAACAATATTCAGAAGGGAGAATGGTTGCTATGAGCGGGAGCTCAAGGCCACTTTAAAAGGAAACTGCCCAAAATTATGGAACAATGACGCGTGGTAATCAAGCTGAGGCAATAACAGGGCTCAGCGAAGGTGATATGTGGTTGGAAATGCGGGGGACCAAACCCAGTCAACGTCGTTGTCGGTACGTTCTTCTAAACACCGCTATGCTTATATCTTATTTGATAGGGTGCTAATCGGAGTTTTGTGTTACCGTATTTAGGCTCCCATATATGACATCACGCCATCTACCCTATGATCACTATTATGATGTCGAACTAGCGGAGGGAAGAATAGTGGGTTAAATACTATCCTTAGTGGGTTGCACATTAAATCCTAACCACCTATTCAACATAAAATTAATACCTGTAGAACTTGGTAGTTTTCGATGCTATAATCGGTAAGGATTTGGTTGGCAAAAGTACCAAGCGATCATTGTGTGTGCCGAGACAGATTGTTGCATCCCCTGGGGAATGAATCCTTAATCATACACGGTAGAAGTTAACTAGCGGAAATGTGACCACAATTAAACTTCATTTCGTGCACTAAAAGCAGACGTACATGCATAAAGGATTTCCTACTTTTTGGCCACATGTCACTGCAAAAAGAGGTTTAAGATAAGGCGGAGGAAGAAGCGACTTAAAGACATACCAATTGGTCGATTTACTTTCTAAAGTATTTCCTGAGGAACTTATCAGGTCTTCCTCCGGACTCGGGCAGGTGGTTGTTTCAAATTGATTTGGTACTGGTGTGACCTGTAGCCGGCGCACCTTATGATTGGCGCCTTCCGTATGAAAGAGTTGTCAAAGCAACTAAGAGCTTATCCGACAAAGGGCTTTATAAGAAACCCCAGTTCCTCACCCTGGGGAGCTCCGGTCTTGTTAGTCAAGAAGAAGGATGAATAATTCCGGATGTGCATTGACTATTGGGAATTAAACAAACTGACAGTGAAGCAACCGTTATCCACTCCCAGAATTGTGACTTATTAATAACTTTCAAGGGTCGATGTCTACTCGAAGATTGACCTAAAGGGTCAGGTTTTTCACCAACCTGAGGTTCCGAGAGAAGACATTCCGGAGACTGCCTTTTAGAACTCGTTACTGGCTATTATGAATTTCAAGTTATGCCGCATTTGGATTAAACGAAACGCACCTTGCCGTATTCATGGACCTTGATGAATTGGGTATGCAAAACCATATCTGGATAAAACCATATCTGGATAAATTTGTAATTGTCTTTATTGACGATATTCTGATATATTCGAAGAACAAGCAAGAACACGAAGAGGACCTTAAGCTAATCTTAGAGTTGCTTAAGAAAGAGGAGTTGTATGCCAAATTTTCCAAGTGTGAATTTTGGATTCCCAAAGTATAGTTCCTCGGTCACGTGATTGATAGGGAAGGCATTCATGTGGATCCAGCAAAGATTGAATCCGTTAAAGATTGCACATCTCCTAAGTCACCAACAGAGACTCATCAATTTTTAGGTCTTGTTGGGTATTATCAAAGATTCATTGAAGGGTTTTCAAAGATCGCCAAACCAATGACTAAGCTTACTCAAAAGAAGGTCAAGTTTGTTTGGGGTAATAAACAAGAAGCAGCTTTTCAACTGTTGAAGCAGAAGTTGTGCAGTGCACCAATCATTGCCTTACCTGAGGGAAGCGAATATTTCATCTCATACTGCGACGCTTCAAAGAAGGGTTTGGGCGCTGTGTTGATGCAAAGAGAAAAGGTAATTTCTTATACATCACGCCAGTTGAAAATTCATGAGAAGAACTATACGATACATGATTTGGAACTTGGAACAGTAGTGTTCGCTCTCAAGTTTTGGAGGCACTATATTTACGGAACCAAGTGTACAGTGTTCACTGATCATAAGAGCTTACAACACATTCTTGATCAGAAGGAACTAAACATGAGACAACACCGATGATTAGAGTTGCTTAGTGATTTTGATTGCGATATTCGTTATCACCCGGGGAAAGCCAATGTCGTTGCTGATGCTTTGAGCAGGAAAGAACGAGAACCACCGTTAAGAGTTCGAGCCTTAGTCATGACTATTGGTTTGGATCTTCCTAAACAAATCTTGAATGCTCAGACTGAAGTACGGAAACCAGAGAACATCAAGAATGAAGATGTTGTTGGAATGTTGGTTGAAAACGCTAAAAATCCAGAGGCGATTAGTACGGAAAAGTTGGAACCCGGTGCGGATGGAACCTTATGCCTCAATGGCAGGAGTTGGCTACCTTGTTATGGCGATTTGCGCCCACAAATCAAAGTACTCTATACATCCGGGTTCTGACAAGATGTACCAAGATATGAAGAAGCTATATTGGTGGCCCAATATGAAAGCCGACATCGCCACCTATGTTAGCAAGTGTTTGACCTGTGCTAAGGTCAAGGCTGAACATCAAAAACCATCAGGATTGTTGGTACAACCCAAGATACCTGAATGGAAGTGGGACAACATCACTATGGATTTTGTTACTAAGCTTCCTAAGTCGTCGCAAGGCTACGACACCATTTGGGTGATTGTTAACCGACTCACTAAGTCTGCAATCTTCGTACCAATGAGAGAGACTGATCCTTTAGATAAACTTGCAAGAATGTACCTAAAGGAGGTGGTCACGAGACATGGAATACCTGTCTCAATCATTTGTGATCGTGACCCAAGATTCGCATCTAATTTCTAGAGGTCACTTCAGAATGCTTTAGGTACTAGTTTGGATATGAGCACTGCGTACCATCCACAAACCGACGGGCAAAGCGAGAGGACCATTCAAACTCTCGAGGATATGTTGCGTGCTTGTGCGATCGACTTTGGAAAGGGTTGGGTTAACCATTTGCCATTAGTTGAGTTCTCATATAACAATAGCTATCACGCTAGCATCAAGGCCACACCATTTGAAGCACTTTATGGTCGAAAGTGTCGTTCACCTGTTTGTTGGACCGAAGTTGGAGAAGCTCAAATCCTCGGTCCAGAATTAATACAAGAGACGACCGAGAAAATCGTCCAAATCAAGCAAAGGATGCAAGCCGCTCATGATCGACAAAAGAGTTACGCCGATCTGAAGCGTAAACCGATGGAATTCCAAGTCGGGGATAAAGTTATGCTTAAAGTTTCGCCTTGGAAAGGGGTCGTACGTTTTGGCAAACGGGGGAAGTTAAACCCTAGGTATGTTGGACCTTTCAAGGTGTTAGAAAAGGTTGGAGAGGTTGCTTACAAGCTCGAGCTTCCTGAAGAGCTGAGCAGAGTTCATAATACATTCCATGTGTCCAACCTGAAAAAGTGTCATGCCGACGAACCATTAGCCGTTCCGTTGGATGGACTTCATCTTGATGACAAGCTTCATTTTGTTGAGGAACCATTAGAAATAGTAGGCCGTGAAGTTAAATGGTTGAAGCGAAGTCGGATCCCATTAGTCAAAGTTCGATGGAACTCCAAGAGAGGTCCTGAGTTCACGTGGGAACGTGAAGACCAATTCAAGAAGAAATATCCACACCTCTTCACCAAGACCACACCGTCGTCAAGTGCTGCATCGTGAGCCTTGAGGACAAGGCTCGTTTAACGGGGGAAGTCTATAACACCCTGTGTTTTCAAGTCATTGACGATGTCGATAAATCCACAATGTACCTTTTGTATTGTACGTGTTTACTTTAAATCATAAACGTTAAGTTAAATCGCGTACGCCAAATTAGCGTTCAATGTAAACGGGCATCAAAGAATTAAGCTTTTATATCAATGAAGTATTAAATAATTATTTTGAGAATAATTATGGTCTTTGTTCATTTTATTTTTATCGGATACGTAAAGTGTATACGTTTCGCGATAAATTGCGTTTAGGCATACCCGGAACCGCCAAAACTTTTCTACGCTTCAACAAATACCCACGTTTATACCCAATACCCAAAATTTATCCACATTATCACCACAAATATACATATGGCCAGCTAGGGATGAAAATACACAAGATATATTCAAAATATCTAAGCTAAGAACACATCCCTTAAATTTAGGGGATGTTCTCAACTATTAGCTAGCAACAATGTGACAAGAGGCATGGCAAGGACCAAAGACCCATCCCTAAGACCTTACCATGTTCCTTTGACTATACTTACATCTTATATACATGTATACATATGATAAGTAAACACATATTGCATAACTACGCTTCAACAAATACCCACAATTGTACCCAATACTCAAAATTTATGTAAAACTTCAAGTATTTATTAATTTATTCAAATTCTTCATGAAAGAATTCAAATCAAACCCTACAACGTACAAATTGTACATTGTATTTAATCTACATTTCATGTAGCCTCAAAATAATGCAAGTATGCACTAAATAAAAGACCAAAATATTTTTCCACCCTCCCCTCACCTTATTTTCGTGTATATGTATGTCTAGGGAGACAAGAAGCACACCAAGAACCTAGCTAAATCAAATGTACATAACCTTGATCATTATGGTACCAAGACTAACTAGTTTAACCAAGAAAAAGACTTAAAACCCTCATCCTTGTTTCCCTCCTCATGTACCAACGACCAAAGACCCTTTTTCTAGCTCTTTGACCACCTTAGTAATATATATCTCATGCATACACACTTTCTCATTCATAACACTTAAGAAAAACAAATTTCATCTCTCTTTCCCTCCTCCATTGCCCACGGCAATAAACAACAACCACAAACCACCCACAAAATTTTATTCTACAACATTTATAAAAATTCTCACATCATATTTAAGATCATACAAAAAGGTTTGGAAGCTTGGTTGGTTGATTAAGGAAGATAATTAAAGAAAAAGGAAGATTAGGGTTTATTTGGAAAAGTTAAGGTTTCATATTGTGCAAGCTTTGGTTTAAAGTATAAACAAGGGTTTAACACTTATTTTTCATCATCCTACATTATCTCATTAAGGTTATCTTAAGCCCTTAACTTTTCATCTATTTGATTTTATGTATATGTGGTGTTTATATAGTTAAATCACCATTAGGATATGTTTAACTTGTAAACATGGATTTTTCTTGTAAATATAGTTTTATGAACATATACACATGTTGTATGGATAATAATATGAAGTTATAAATGGATACATAAGCACTTTACAATCTTGGTTAAGCTTAAAAAGTGTTAATGCAAGATTAGGGTTTTAAAAGATCACTTAATATGTTAAGGTTTATAAAAGTTGTTATGGACTTAATGACTTGAACAAAAGGACAACATATGGAACTATGGACACAAATATATGTATGATATATCATATATAAAATATAAGACTTTTGGTGGATTACAAAAATGGTAAAGAATGGAAACAAAGGCTAAAAATGAACCTAGCAAACTCAATCCTACATTCTGTCCAAAATTCGTATATATGACATATTACTTTATGTTTTTATAAAATAGTACGACTCACGACGATTACGAAAAGGTAAGAAACTTGTCAAACGGATAAATAACGAAAAAGTTACGTTAAAAACAAGTTATACGTTAATTAAACGGATTTTATAAAATAACTTTTATAAAAACCTTAACAAACAGCAAGTTGGTTAGTTTTAACAAATAAAACTTATTTTTAGGATTCTAAAATGATAAGAATCATGATTTTTCAATTTATAACGAATAAGTTATGAATTTCGCGGGTTTTCGGTAATTAAAAGTTTATAAAAATAATTTTATAAACTATGAACAGTAAAACACTATTCATGACAGAAAGTTATATTTTTGTAAACCTCATAAATTGATAGAATTTTCATTAACGAGAACGTGCTCGAAAGAATCACTAAAAACGGAGCTATAACGAATAAAATACGACATTTACGGGTTTTACGACGATAAAAACTATATAAGTGAAACTCATGTCTGGTGTGAACAGTAAAAGTTACTGTTCATCAGAGGGTCAAAAATATGAAAATGTCAAATTATGATAACTCGTCTTAATACGAAGGCGTGGGCATAAGAAACGTCAAAATCGGGCTTAAAACGCAAAAGTTATGCTATATTTACTAAAACGGTAATTATAAACGTTTTTACTTATTAACCACAATTTTACCAAAACAATTAGATGGTGATTGATCCTGTATAGAAATAAGGGATAGTGTGGTTATCAAAGTAACTATATTACTAGGGAGTTACCATAAAGAGGCATCATCGGTGGCGTATCGACGAGTGCTGGGATTTACGATTTAAAGTGCCCTAGCTCCTCATACGTTTCACTATATGACCTCTTAATTATGATAGCCCGAACGAAGTAATTGTAACTAACATAAGACCGTATATGAATGTTTATTTAATAAATCGAAGTACATGGTACATAACCGACCTTAAATTAAATAGGTTTGCATCTGACGAATTTGCGTTACGTTACAATGATGAAAAATCGTTATCTGTTATAATTTGGATTATCAGAAACTCAAGTGATTCCCATAGCCCATATTTTTAACGATTTCAATGATTTATAACTTTTGGGTGGAAAACTGTTTTTGTTATAAATTGAACGCAAGTGTATATTTTATATTTAATTACGTGTTTGCTAAGACTCGATAACCATAGTTTGACCCTTATCATGAACTGTCAATTGCATAGAAGTAGTTTGTGAAGTTACATGTATGATAGACGCGAAATTGTTATATAATAGATCTAATTTGGGATTTGACCATTCTACCCCGTTCGGGGTGACTAGCTATCACCAGTGGAACGAACGTATAGCATGTCGGATTTGGGATGGTTTCGGTTAAACCCTCTAATCGCAGAAATTGCAATATATATTGATATGCAAGAAAGAATGTCGAGCTTCCATGTCATGAGCTTTGGTTAAATGTAATCGGGTTTTTAAGAGGTCTGCATGTGTTTGCATTATCACGGAAGTCTTGCGGTCCTGCATATTATTGATTTATCAAACTATGATTGCACCACATTATTGTTGAAGTTTTAAAAAGCAATGTTTTCAGAGAGATCATAAGCATATAAAGAGATGCCTAGGATACATTAGATTGTATTTTGGGATGTCATCTAAAGATATGTTTTGTATATTTTTTTTTTTTTTTTTTATGTTTAGGGAAACTTCATGTGTTGTGAACAGTATACTTTGTACTAATAATAAGGACCAATCAAAGCTCGGGATATTTGTATCAAATATTTGTTAAATCCAATGTATCATTTTCAAAAAAAAACGACTTTTTTGGTCGTTTTTATATATATCATGTGTTATTGAACAAATGAATAACATACCCCGGTAATCTTATTCCCGCTTGCGACCCCGAATTGGGGTGTTTACAATATACATATATATATATAAAATAATTATCTACAATACATATATATATAAATAAATATCATTACAAGATATTATATTATATAATAGCATACATAAATATATATATATACATACATAAATATATATATATATACATACATAAATATATATATATAAAGTAACATACCCCGGAGATCTTTATTCCGCTGCGACCCAATTTGGGTGTGTTACAATATACATATATATATATATATACATATGTATATACATACATACATATGTATATACATACATACATATGTATATACATACATACATATATACATATATATATATATATATATATATATATATATATATGTATATATATATATATATATTTCCAATAATTAGAAAGAACGTATGTATATAAATAATGAAATATTCCATATATTAAGCCTAAAGACTATTTATTAACAAATATAACATGTACAATTAAAATTACGTCGCAAAATATATATAATTAACATGTTTTATTTATAAAAAATACGAAAAAACCGAAACCCGGCCGGGTCTCATAACCCGGGTTTACCCGGGTCACTCCAAACCCGGCGGGTCAAACCGGGTTTCGAAAATATGAAACCCGATTTAATTTGACTTGTTTTTTCGCCCGGAACCGGTTCAACCGGTTGACCCGGCCGGGTCGAACCGGGTTTCAAAACACTGAGCAAAACCCAGTATAGAGAAAATGTTCAGGATCTATTGATCTAAAGTTAGATACGGAGTAGTATATTATTCCGTAATTAAACTCTAACATCACATTAGTTTATATCTGCAGAAACAATAAATCAATAAACTTTATGGGAATGAACATATTTTATGCAACCACTCAAACTATTTACACATATAATCTTGAAACTTTTATGTATCTTTACTCATAGAACAAATATAAAATGTAATTAACCAACGCTAAGTGTCTCCAAAGGAGATGGTAATTTATATGTTCAAGCCCCAACTGAGACGTACGTATGGTTTGTATATAGAGTAGCGGAATTACAAAATGAAAAACTGTACGTAATCGCCCATTAGTTTACATCGTTTAACACTTGTACAAGTCTTTTCCCTAACTTGTTAACATCCATAATTTTCTCACCTACATAAATTTCACAAGATTGCAGCAAAATAAATGATATACACTTTGTTAAATAAGTTGTTCACAATAAGGTTGGTTACATGTCAACATGATATAACGATTGTTCGACGCACTATAGATGTCAACTCTTGACTTACTGATCAGCATTTATCACCAACCTTGATAGCGAAACATATATACGTAGGTGTCAATGTCAGTGACATAAGCCATGACACTCTGCTGAACAAGTATATAATTGACTTTGTGGTCAATCAACTACGTATCACATACTGTAGATTATATGGAGCTATATATTAAATTTATTATAATTTCATCAATTAATCAAGACAAAGTTGAATTGGTATATATAACATATTATATCGTAGTATACTTTTTCTTATCTTTAACATTTTGTGTAAAATCTGAATTTTAATAGCAACATGTTTGACCATTTAAATTCCCTTTTCGGATAATAAAGCAATAAATTAATTATTTGTATGCTTCAGTGAAGGTAGAAACTTTCAATTCCTAGTTCCCTTGATCTTTTGGTGGGATTAAGGTATCAAACACGACATAATATTTTAGTCTAATTAAGATAATTTAGTAATTCTTATTATGTATATATAGTTTAATATTGTTCTCTTCACAAAAATTTCAAATTTGTGTTTTGACCTTTTCTAATAACCATCTTATGTTTGATGCTTTACAAACTTTTTTATTTTATGTTTATAAAAAAAATCCAAACTATAGTAACTTTAGGCTGCCTTTATCGGTTCGTAAGAAGTAATCGTGAGGCACCGGTGAGGATGTCACTCACCCGTGAGCCAACTACGAACACTTATAGTCACTCGTGATGTAGGAGAAGAAATGCTCACAATGGTGAGCCGGATGTCTTTCGTTATGCGTGCAACTTAATATTATTTATTCGTTTTGTGAGTATGTGTGAGAAGAGGCGGAGCCAGGATTTCAAGTTAAGGGGGGCTGACATAATATTTTAGAATGATAACAATATAATTTAAACCAATATAGCAAATCACGAAAATCTGAAAAAATAAACGAAGAGCCAAATGCTAATAAATTAAAGAAACATGTGTTTTACGGTAATACAAAAACCTTAATCAATCTCTGTAAGAGTTTCAATGGCGGTTAGCGACTTAGCGGTTAGCATTCGACCCAAATATTGTCTCAACCTGCAAAGTTGAAGTCGTGTAATCACTTTTCAAAAAAGATTATTCGACCCACAAATACCTCATTGGGATAAAACCAAGTGCGTGTTCTTGTTTTAGGCACAAATCAAGAACCATTCGCTTCTAAGTGTTTATGTTTTTTGTGTTTTGAAGTTGTGATCCTCTATTTATATGGGAGATACTCAAACCCTAGTCAAATGGAATTATAAGAGATTATAGGAGATATAATCTCTTCCATAATTATCCTCTATAATTATAAGAATTAGTGGTTACATGACCAATATAATCGTAGTCATTAAATGTGATTATAACTTACCATTTAAATTGGTCAAATATGTTACAAGTTATTGAATGGGTAATATTCGTAAGGGCTGACCATTTTAGTTTTTAAAATATTGGGCTTTTGGACTATATTGTAGTGAACTTATTGGGCTAGTTGAGGGAGGTTTAACACCCACTAGTCCCCCTATCTCCTCAGCCCCTGTATGTGAGGTATTTTGTGGGGTACATCTGTATAACGTGAGAGAGTGAGGGGAGATGAATTGTAAGATAGCGATGAAGTGAAAGGTAAGTGATGATATTTTTTATGTGACCGATAAAGATAGTCTTACATCAAATAACAATAGGACATGCCCTATGGACCAAAACAAAACATACTGAACACAAACATACAATCCCAAAACTCAATAACTAATAGCATCAAGGCACAAAGATGGTATCTCCTATGTTTGATGCTTTACAAAAGTTACTTACTCTTATTCTAAAAATATCATAATGTTACAATGCTACATAAGATTACTAGGCGCATTCATATCCAAGCACTTCTTGTCAAAAAAACCCTCGCATGCAAAGCGTATTTGAGGGTGTACGAACTATGCAACCTCACTCGACCTCAACTTTGCTACGATTATGTATTAGATATTTCACCAACTAACGTTGAAATAATAGGAAGCTAAACTCAACGAAATATACTTTTCATACACCAAAATTATAAAAACTAACATTTACCAGGATTGCTGACCCGCAATCGCTAGCCCAACCCGACTACGACCCAGTTTTTTTGGGTTATACCCGTTTATAGAACCGACCCATAAACCCATCCCTCTTATTATAGTCTTAGGCCTGGTTTTTTTGGGTTGTACCCGTTTATAGACCCGATCCATAAACACATCCCCCTTATTGTTTACCCGATCCATTGCATAAACAAATACCGAGTTATCCCTGTGTGTACACGTATGAGGGTACGTGATTGTTCATCAAACCAGATCCTACCCCTTCTATTCTCCCCCCAAAAAAATCCACCGTCCTCATCATCTCTCACACACAGAGGAGTTTCTTCCTCATTCCCTCTCTCTAAAAGGTATCACTCTTATTTCTATTTTTTTAACTTAGAGTTTTGTCATAATTTGGTGATTGGGTGAGCAAGGGCGGGTTTAGGTTCGTTGTTTTTAACTTATCGGAGCAGCTTATAAATTAAAAAGGAAAATTTACGGTTATGTTTAATTTAGTTAAATTTGGGGTTTTTTTAGATGAAATCAGTTTAATTTAGTTTTTTTGGGTAATTCAGTGGATTTTTTTATTATGTTTATTGTGTTTAGTTTTAGGGGATAGTAGTTAACTTTATCTGTTTGGATGTATAATGTTTTGATAAGTCCATGCTTTTATTCGGTTTTCTCAAACTAATCATGTGGTTGTAGGTTACTTTTATTTTAGGACTTTATATTTTGTTGTGGAACTATTTATTGCTAATTTGGTGATTTGGAAAGCTGTTGTTTGGATGTGTCATGGAGATCAGGTGTTCAAGATGTTGAATGGGTTATAGAATGCGTTGGGAGGCTGGTTTATGGGTTGCAATATCATTCCGAGGTATAAGATTTTTTATCTTGGTTTTTTGTTGCGAAATTAATTCGTTCATGCAAAAATATTAGTTTTAGTTATTATGATTTTGGCTATTCACAAATAAATCCAAGACACCGTTTTAGTAAGTTATGGTTTGTGATGTTGTTATGTTAAATAATTATGTTCTCTTTTGTTAGGTTTTTCCTAGGTGCCTAGCATGATATGCATCGATTGTTTTTTTGATTTTCCTCAGCTTGCGAGGTTCACACTTTGTATCAAAGGTTAGATGTGGTCAAATTTCTCTAACTGATCTACTGATAACTTTTGTCTTTGAACCTCTTCTCCATAAAAAGGAAACAATCGGTTAGAATAATGATTTGGTTCTTCTTATGCAGGAAAAACAGTGGCAATTAGAAATGTTACTAAACTCGCATAATTGATTTTGTTTAAGAAGGTAAACTTACTCATTTATTGAATAATTTATCAAAGACAATATTAAGTAAGGTGTTTGTACATTGCAAGCTCATAGGTGTGTAGATAAAGCTGAAAATTTGAACCCAGTTACACGAAAACATGATGTTATTTTATTATGTCATGTAGCTGTCTTGATTAACGATATCGAGTTGTTTAGGTTTGGATGAAAAAATAGTGACCCGATAGGTTTGGTTTGGTTCTGTATGCTGCAGCTATTGGTTTGCAGTCTGCTGAAACAAAAGTAACAGATAGGAAAATGATAGTGACCCCGTATTTGTTGCAGGGAAAATGGGTGAGCGGGATTGCGAACAGTAAGGTCTGTTATACTTGCCCATTTCTTTCAGTTGAAAATACATCACAACGTCTAATCGGGATATATTCTACTTTCATGGTTTCTTCTTTTACTGAGCTTCTAAAATTACTCTGCAATGTGGGTTGTTGTATACAAGTAACAAACCAGATTCAAGTTGTTAATGAGTTTTCAAAGCCGCATAATCTTTTCAAATTTTACGAGGTTAGTGGTTGCCGAAAAAGGTGTGCACATGCTTTTGATTATAATTAATGTGTAACTTCATATATGTATATTTGATTTCAGTTGTTGTTTATCTATTTAGGCTACAAGAGATTACTTCGGTTATGCACGGGAATGTCTTGATTAATAATGTTATGCTCCAGAATAAATGGTGTCGAGGTTGTCAGATTTTTGGTCAGCTAAGATGTTGAACCAGGAGCCGAGCAAATCGAATATAGTCACGGGAAGTCATCTTTCTTCAAAGGCCCGGAGATTAAAGAGATCGAACTCCTCCGGGGAACACTCAAGTTTGTTTATACTTTTTTTTCAGGTCATAAAGAAATGCGACTCGAGCAAAAAAGAA
The DNA here is from genome assembly GCA_026074375.1 of Tanacetum coccineum. Lineage (NCBI taxonomy): Eukaryota > Viridiplantae > Streptophyta > Magnoliopsida > Asterales > Asteraceae > Tanacetum > Tanacetum coccineum. Next base: position 35,145 of record BQNB010003680.1, on the reverse strand, counting down.
ATCAGGAAAATAAGATTTCAAAATTTAATGAAGCTTTGTCCTTTTAATGATGCAAGGTTGTTTGATGCAAATGTTATGATGGGAATACAAGTTTGAGTGATGGTTAACGATTCTTTTTTCTCCCAGTCAGTGAGCGTTGCTACTGAAGGTAATAAAAAATAAAAATTGAATTCGTGTTTTCTTTACCACAATGCATTTACTTTTCTTTATTCTTTGAGTTTTTTTTAATAGGGGTCTTAATTTTGAAATATTGTTGTGTGCTGAATTGAGAGCTGATAGGGGTGCATTTGGATGCTGAAATGGCTGCGTTAGGGTATTGAAATGGGTGGGTTTTGGGTCCTGAAACGGAGGCTGCGAAATGCGTGTATTTTGTGCTGAAACGGAGGCTAAAATGGGAGGGTTTGGGTGATGAAATGACTGTATTTGGGGTGCTCAAATGGGGGGAGGAATGGGTGAGTTTTGGTGCTTAAGTGAGGACTGTTTGGGTGTTGAAATGGGTGTCTTTTAGTGCGGAAATGGGTGTGTGTTTGGTTGTTTTATATCCATACTTTCGTCTATTCGATAAGATAAGTTGTTTTCACATGTTAAATATTTGATTGTAATACCATGGAACGGACGGCCAAACACATAGAATGTGTAAAAAAACCCGCACGGATACATGTAAAATTAAAACTACTGATGAGGCCTTTAGGGGTGTTTGGGTTAACTATGACTGTTGATAATTTTTTAATAACAATTTTGTGTTTCATCTCTTTTCTTCTTTGGCATCTTTCTTATTGTTGTATGATGTTGCTCATGTTAGGTTTATGCATTTGTACAAGAATCATGAAATCGACTAAAAATTTACATTGTACCACGTGAGGTTTAGGTTAAAGCGACCGGGATTGCATATCAAGTAATGCCGATTTATTAACTTGCTTATATGTCAAGATCTTAAATTTAGTGATATTTGTTTCTATGTATAAATAGCTGATTTAGTGATAATCTGAATAATTTGGGGATTTAGGGGGTGTTTGGATGTGCCTTTGTAAAAGAGTGTGTTGCATGTGGTGTATGAGCTGTGCTTTGTCTTTAAAATGAAATGACAAAAGTAACAAAGATAACATTATATTATAATTTTTGATAGTAAAACTAAATTTTATCATGGTTCTTATAGTTCTAGTTTTCAAAACCGCTTTATAAATATCACTTTCATTTAGAATTGTTAAACAATTACTTGAGTACTTTGGATATTGTCCAAAATAATATAAAACACTATATCATGTTTAGAAAGATGTCTATTTTGTATACATTACAAGTTTCTAAAATGCGTATGACAGTGACGACAAAATAGCTAAAGGGTTTACTACTGCAATGACTACGAGCAACAATGTTAAATGGGCGAATGAAATCTATGAAACAATGTAAAATGTACAACAAGAAAATGATAAGGAACTAATGAAATGATGTTCTTAAAATCTCATGAAATACTCAATAGCCATTTTATAAGGGGTATACACATGGCTTAGTGTGGGTGATTACTTATTTACCTTCGGCAGGGATGTTCATAGGTGGGGGTGTCAAAAAATCCGACCCGAACCGACCCGACACCGACCCGACCTTATTCGGGTCGGGTCACCCTGGTCAAAAATCTTATTCGGGTCAACCCGACTAACTCGAGTTTTAAATAGAGTCGGGTATCGGGTTGAAATATTTTGGCAGGGTCGGGTTCGGGCCAACTCGATTGACCCGAATAAAGATTTTTTTTATTTTTTTAATATAAATTTATAGATTTTCTATTAAAAAGATTTTTAAAAAATATATTTTTAATTTTTCTCAAATTCGGGTTGACCCGACCCGAGTTGACCTAAACCCGAGTTGACCCGACCCGAATTGACCCGAACCCGAGTAACCCGAGTTCAAATAGGGTCGGGTTCGGGCATGGTTTTTTGATTCTTGACCCGACCCTAGTGACCTGAACCCGACCGACCTGACCCGATTCACACCCCTATCATAGGGTTAAGTATTTTGAGGACAGTGAGACTTTTGTTTGGTGGGATATCAAGTTGGATGAATATTTTGCTACTGCATTGTAAACCAAGTATTAAGTGATGTATTACTTATTGAGTCTGTTGTTAGTGAAAAGGTAGGTCCACTAATATTTGGTTATGGTAATCAAGCATGTGGTGATTTGATATATCTGCTTATTTTTAATATTGAAGGTTGATAGCTATATTCTTAACATGGCTACATTCTTGAGTGGCCTTGTAATTGCCTTCATCAACTGTTGGCAAACTGCCTTTATCATTCTAGCCACTGGTCTCTTTATTGTTGGTGCATGAGGGATATCAAATATATTTCTGCACAAGCTTGCTGAGAATATCCAGGATGCATATGTTGAAGCAGCAAGTGTATGTTTTTCATAAGATAGGATTCCAAAATAATAGATTAATGTACCCCTGCTATGTATTTATGAACCGGGTATCCAATTGAAGAGCTTGAACACGATTGACATGATACCATTGTTTTATGTATTTTGCTTTTGATATTTGAGTACTTAGACAACGTTGCCCAACCAAACCGATTCAACATAGCCAATCACTAACAGACCCATTCCAGCTGACCCATTTCGACATCAACAACAACGACGCCCACCAACCGTCTCGCAGCGAAGTGCGGGTCTATCGCGTCGTTCAATATCAAAAACCATTATGGCCAAACAAAACCAACGCAGCGACATTTACCAAAGCCCATTTGATATGTGTCACTTATTATAGAATAGAAGTTCAAAACGGCTATTTTTTTCCAATGTGGTACTATTAGGTCTCTAACAATGTCAAAATCTTACATGAATTTGAGAAGTTTGATCGAGAGAAAGGATCAAAATACATAGCTAAGCCTAGTGAGAGAAAATAGAGAGAAAGCGAAAGATGTGTGTGTATTAGAGAGAAAGAATGATTTAAACACACATACAATGAGCCTCGCCCTTCTAGGAAAGTCTAGGATGGTATATATATATAGCCTTACGACAAGCCTAACTGTAAGAATATTATATATCTAGTACATGCGTCCTAGATATATAGCCTTACGACAACCCTTCTAGGAAAGTCTAGGAGGGTATATATATAGCCTTATGACAAGCCTAACTGTAAGAATATTATATATCTAGTACATGCGTACTAGATATATGAACCGAGTATGTTTTTCATAAGATAGGATTCCAAAATAATAGATTAATGTACCCCTGCAATGTATTTATGAACCGGGTATCCAATTGAAGAGCTTGAACACGATTGACATGATACCATTGTTTTATGTATTTTGCTTTTGTTATTTGAGTACTTAGACAACGTTGCCCAACCAAACCGATTCAACAGAGCCAATCACTAACAGACCCATTCCAGCCGACCCATTTCGACATCAACAACAACGACGCCCACCAACCGTCCCGCAGCGAAGTGCGGGTCTATCGCGTCGTTCAATATCAAAAACCATTATGGCCAAACAAAACCAACGCAGCGACATTTACCAAAGCCCATTTGATATGTGTCACTTATTATAGAATAGAAGTTCAAAACGGCTATTTTTTTCCAATGTGGTACTATTAGGTCTCCAACAATGTCAAAATCTTACATGAATTTGAGAAGTTTGATCGAGAGAAAGGATCAAAATACATAGCTAAGCCTAGTGAGAGAAAATAGAGAGAAAGCGAAAGATGTGTGTGTGTGTGTTAGAGAGAAAGAATGATTTAAACACACATACAATGAGCCTCGCCCTTCTAGGAAAGTCTAGGAGGGTATATATATAGCCTTACGACAAGCCTAACTGTAAGAATATTATATATCTAGTACATGCGTACAGGGCCGTCTTTTGGATCTTAGTGGCCTCGTGCCATTACCACAAAGAGGCCCTTAAGCACACACACATAATATACATATGTATGAGTAGTGCATGAACTAATTAAACTCGAGTCTCATATCGTGTATATATATAATAAAAGTGCATGAAATTTGGTGGCCCACGTGAAGCGGTGGCCCTGTGCAATCACACCTCTTGCACTCTCTTAAAGATGACCCTGCATGCGTATTGGCTATCAATTATACTAATGTAAATCCTGTAAGTGTCTTCATATTTGAGGCTAACAATCTCTCCCCATATGATGACATTCGGGATTTACTTACAATGTTTCCTATAATTAAAAATAATAAAGTCTTTCCAAAGCGCAACCAACTCTGAGAAGGTCTTCAATCAATGCTCTTTCTCTTCTTCTTATACCTCACCTTGGATCTCTTTCACTTGAAGGCAAACAATGTAATGAGTCCCAACTGGATTAACTCTCCCATAATTGGTAATCTTTCAAGTATCAGCTAAAATTGTTGTAGATATTGTAAACCACACTAAACAATCAAATATGTCTTCTTCATTGAGGTTGAACGTTCAAAGAATGTATCTTGAGACATACAACCGCCTCAAGCTTGACTCTAAGATAATAAGTATACTCAATGAAATGCGGATCGTTCATTTGATACGTTAACTTATGGCACAATTTCGATGGACTTATTTTTCTTGTTTTCGGTACAACTTTTTTTAGCAACAATTTCGATAAAATCTTAAGGCCAAATTCGATGGAACCAAATGATTGACATCGTAAAGAAAGTGACTCAAAAAGACACGATTTTTAACACTTTTGATCCAATATTTTTGTGTAGACTTATTGTAAACACACAAAATAAGCATAAAAATCAATACTTTTTGAACCAAACACTTAAAAATTCAAACTTTTTAATCGAAAATGGTGCCTTTTTAGACCGAAAATATTAAAACTACAAAAAAATGAAATTTTAATACCTCCTAAACTTTAAACAAGATAAAACCTTGAGTAGTTAGGAAAATCAAAACTCAATTTTATGAACTTTTGGAATTTCGACACAAAAAAATTCTATAAAAAACTTCACGGACACAACTAAATCACCCATTGGCAATTGATACCAGTTGTTATCTCAATACTTACCTCCTATTTACTTATCACTTCACATGATCTTCATAGAAAATAGAGAGAGAGAGAGAGAGAGAGAGAGAGAACATATAAATTAGAGAGAGAAAGTAAGATGGTAGAAATTAGAGAGAAGGAAAAGATGGTGGATTGCATAAACTCATACAACAAGTAAAGAAACCAACACCCTCTCCATGCTAAGGAGAGGGGTTTCTATAGGCTTCCTAACCCTAGGTGACGCCTATGTATATGTCCATGGGTCGGGCTCAGGTTTTGGTTGAGGTTAAGCTCGTAACTTATACAAGATAGATTAAATGTCAAGCCCGGTACCTTTTCTAGCCTATTACAACGTACATAATATAATGACCGAGTTCACGATGTGGGATGACATAGCAAGGGAGTTTGGCAGGGGTTTAGTTGAAACGATGAAAGGTCCCCTGATTATTAATGACAACTCATGTTGGATATCCTAATATAGAGGTATTCACTTGAAACTTAAAGTAAGCTAAGAGCATTTTATGTCTAAAACAAGTATGGCTTATAGTGTTAGCCATTAACATTACAACTTTTCAGTTGTCAGCCGCTGGCCACGCACTGCTACTTAAATCCGAACAACCCAGAGGTTGAGTCATCCCGAGGTGAGTAAGTAACATGCATTAGAATCGAATTACAATTTATTGATTTTTATCACCAATTTTTGCAGGATGATTTGGCTTTGCGCACGTAAATATGAAAATAGATACAGGAAGAAGTTCGATCTCAGTCTGCCCTTGAGGTCTGCATATACCGCCACGAAGATCTAGACATGAAGAGGCCATGGAACAGATATTTCTTAGCGAGTTAGCGTTGTTGCTTCTACAAAACCCAGACAACTCCCCTAGGCGACTTAAAAACCCTAACAAACCTAACTTTTCTTGTCTGTTCATGCATCTATCCATTCATTGATCATGTTTAGGTGAAGATTGCTACTGCGTTTTTATTCTATCTACTCCTAATTGTTTTCTCCTTTGATTAGATCGGTTGGGTTATCGTTGGTTTAGTGGCTGAAACCCTAAATCGGTATACCTGATTGTTTCCAATCATAGTTGTTTAATAATCTGGTATATGTTAGATTAATAGTGTTGTACTAATTGAAACCTTTTCTTGATCGTGTTTGCTGTCTGCATTAGGGTTAGTTGCTAGTTAGGGTTTCGTCGTCTCTAAGTTGTTTTTTTGATTTGGATCTATCTTGTCACGTGGGTAATCTTGCGATCATTGCTTGCTTTTAACAAATACCTTTTCTAGGGTTTATCTGTATCAAGATCGCAGTTTGGTGGTTCTATTAGGATGTTTATGTTGCTGGTAGAGTAGGATTACTGGTTGAAGTGGAATGGAGCATGGACTTTTGAGTCAAAATGGGAGTGGGGTAGGGAGAGGGGTCAAGGAGAAGGATCTTAATAGGAATAAGAAGAATACCTCTTCAGGTATCGGTGTGTCTGCGGATTCAGAAGATACTATGAATGATGATACTCCTATTGGTGTTGCATCTGCTGTTCAGGAGGGTGTAACATCATCCGTGGTTGACATGAAGATTGAGATGGGTAAGCATAACTCTTTAGATGATACTATTGTTCCGTAATCTTTTCCACCATTATCCACGCCCGTTAATATGACTGGTAATGCCCCTGGTAAGTCTTTGTATGCTAATATAACTAGTAAACAAAGTGGGAAGAAAGTAAATGTTCGTACTTTGTTAACACCCGGGGGTAATGGGATTGATGTGGTTGTTCCGATGGATTCTATTCGTGCTATTAGTGCACGATTTGCTAATACTGCTTATGGTTTTTTCTTAGGGAAGAAGGTGGCATACCCTGTTATTGCTAACTATGTTAGGAATACTTTGGGTAAATATGGGCTTGTTCGCTCAATGTTCAGCTCATCTACTGGATTATTTTCCTTTTAATTTAGCTCCATGGACGGGTTAGATGCTATGCTTGAAAATGGTCCATGGTTTATCCGGAATAACTCGCTTATCCTGAAGAAATGGCTTCCAAATGAGAACCTATTGAAGGAAGATGTTAGTACTGTTCCAGTTTGGGTTAAACTCCATGGGGTACCTGTTACGGTCTTCAGCGAGGATGGATTGAGTGCCATTGCTACTAAACTAGGTACTCCTCTAATGCTTGACTCTTATACATCTGATATGTGTATGCAATCTTAGGGTAGGTCAAGCTATGCTAGAGTTTTGATTGAGCTCCGTGCTGATGTGGAATTGAAAGATAACATTATCGTGGCTATGCCTAAAATTACAAGGAAGGGCCATTATACATGTAATGTCCGTGTTGAGTACAAGTGGAAACCTCCTAGGTGTTCATCTTGTAAGGTTTTTGGACATGTTCATGAGGAATGTACGAAGAATACAGGTGCTGGTGAGAAGAAGACAGTGAAGAAGCCTAGTCAAACTTCTCGAGGTGTTCCGGTTGGTCTAAAAATGGGTTTTAAACCTCAAAGAGAATATCGACCTGTTATCAAAAAGCCTAATGCTAGTTCTAATGGTAATAAGAAGAAAGGTGTGGAACCTACTATTGAGGTTAGTAATTCAAATCCATTTGATGTCCTTAATTCGGTTGATAATGATGGGGAGTTTGGTACCAATGGGGGGACTACTAATTTGGTTAATAATAAGGCTACTTCAAGTGGATCCTCTTTTATGAATATCGATAATGATGGGGAGTGTGCTAGTAATACTCCTATTGGTGCGAAAATCGATAAAATTGAACGACAAATTGGTGAAGGTAAACTTAGGCTGTTGGACAGTGAAGAAGCCTAGTCAAACTTCTCGAGGTGTTCCGGTTGGTCTAAAAATGGGTTTTAAACCTCAAAGAGAATACCGACCTGTTATCAAAAAGCCTAATGCTAGTTCTAATGGTAATAAGAAGAAAGGTGTGGAACCTACTATTGAGGTTAGTAATTCAAATCCATTTGATGTCCTTAATTCGGTTGATAATGATGGGGAGTTTGGTACCAATGGGGGGACTAATAATTTGGTTAATAATAAGGCTACTTCAAGTGGATCCTCTTTTATGAATATCGATAATGATGAGGAGTGTGCTAGTAATACTCCTATTGGTGCGAAAATCGATAAAATTGAACGACAAATTGGTGAAGGTAAACTTAGGCTGTTGGATAGTGACGGGAACACGCTAATTCCTAAGGGTATTGTGGAAAGTGATAGTGAAGTAGAACTGGTATTTGATGATGTTGCTAACTTAGGGATTCCAACAAGTGGTAATGATATATGTGATAAAGGTTATGGTACTAATAGCTTGTTGGAACAATGGAGGGATTCTTATCCAAATAAGGATGATTATGACCCGTATGATGACGATATGTACGAGAATCATGATTTGTCCGAGCACCTACAGTCTATTTGTGATGATCTTGATATCACGGTCTGTGGCAGGAAGAAGAAATAGATTTTTTGATGTTTGTTAAGTCAATTGTAACCTAGTCTTAGTAGTATCCTCCTATGGAGTAGTTGTGCTTGTTATGTTCGCTTCTATGCCTATGTAACGGGCTGAGATGTGGGACTCACCCACATCCGTTGTACTGAATCATTTTTTGGAGTAATATATTTACCAGGGAAACCCTTTACCCAAAAAAACCCAGACAACTACAAGGTCACATCTATTGGTATCACAAACGAAAAGAATCCCTAAACTTATATCATAGTTTTTTTTGTATTTGACTATTTAGCCCAAAAATATCGTCAAATGTCTACCAGTGTCTTTTAGGCGATAATTAGGTTTTTTATGGTTACAACGTTTCGGGTTCAGCTGTGAAGCAACAATAGCCATAAGAGATCGAGAGACTTCATGTGCTGAGTGTATGAGAAAGGTTAACGATGATAGATGACTATGGAAGTGTGTGGGTCATGGGCCCCAACCAGAACCCACCTATAGGTAACCTCCTAACAAACGGCATGTCATATAGAGTGATAAAAACTAATGAATGCATTTTTTATAATGACGTTAAATATAGGTACAACTTTAAATCCTTTGTTTCGGAGGAAACCACTACAACAATCAACTCTTTCTTCACCCCAATTGACGATGCTATAGTCGGGCACGAATGTACAAAATTAGTTCGGAAGCTCGGAATACGCGATGCCCAACAGATCCCACCAGAAATAGTGGCACTCGAAGGGAAGAAACACACGTTCTGATTTCATTTTAACACCTCGAGCTAAATATTAGTGGTTGACTTTACTCTTAATGATGTGTTAGATGAAGCTGTCAATGATGACGGAACAATCGAAACACCAAAATACTTTACAATTTTGTACCCTTACGCTCATATTTGCATTTTTAAAATAAATGCAGTCGTTCGCTATCTGTTACCGTATTAATTCTTCCATAATGTTAAGCATGGCACCATCATTAGAATAACAAAGCTCGGAGATGCAGGAAAGACAATGCTCAAGGGTAAACTGAGACCAGACCTATGAAGCGGATCATATTACAAAGCTCAACAACTGAAGAAAAAAAGAAGAAAGTGCAGTAATGGAACATCGGTCTCTTTTGTAATTTTTTTTGAATTGTTGGGTTTTTGTAACAATCTAATGGTATTCGCGGTCGGGTATTTTATTTTGGGGTGTGTAACAGCTGTGTGGAGCTTGGGCTTGAAGATGTAGGTGATGATGATGATCCTACTTTCCATCTTTGGTATTAAGTGTTTGTTTTTTATTGTGAAATTCATAGAACTATGCTTCTGCTTCTTAGGCGATCATGGCTTGAGAAATACATTTGCTTGTAAAAAATTGCATTTTTTTGGCATACATTTCGTTTGGTGGTTAATGAATTTGAAGATTTTGCAGTTATATGCACATGCAATGTGTTTAGTGACTAATTGCAGCGTGTTCTTACTAACGCGCTTTGTGATCTCAATCGACATCTTGCATATAGACTTTGCAACAACACTTTGCACTTTGCTTCATCACTGTATGTAGAACCCTTAGTGGTTGTGTGTTTTGTATTTTTCAAATTCAAACCGAATGTGTTTTTATCAGAGGTTTCGTGTAACGGTTAATGCCATTAGGTCTTTTATAATTATGTGCAGATGCAATATGTTTAATAGCTAGGTACAATAGCCTTTCTAAATATGTGAACCCATATTTCATGACACACATCTGATGAAACAATTGCACAAGGTGTGAAAATATGTGGGCCAACCAACATGTGAAAATGGGTGTTTGCAGGTGCGTACGGTTCGCGCAAGAAAGTCTTTTTGCATAAAAACAGTTTTTATTGATGCCGTTTCAATATTCCCCTAACAAACCTTTTTAAGTTTCAGTAAACAATCTGCATATGGAATTTGAGGTTAATGTTTGCTCCCGTAATTGCATAAGTAGAGCAACTAATATATAAACATACAACCATCCTATACATTAGATTTAGTACAAACTCAAACTAAACAGACCTAAAACACACCCTAAGCAACCCAAAACAATTTAAGAACCCCTCAACTTCGTACGAAACTCTACCTTCTCAAATGTAAGAAGTTGTGTTTCCATAATCATAATCATAAAGCGCCTTGCCTTCTCCACACCTCACCTTTGAATACCTTTTAGAAAAGTAACACTTTGCATCGAGGCAGACAAACACTTCAGCCTTTCTAGTTCCTCGATGAAAGTTGCCCTCTCATTACAAACGTGGGCCAAGTCAAAAAAATCCGCTCCAGGCCCTTTGTCAGCTTCACATCCTTGGCAACTGACCTGTCAATATACAAGAGCATCTGATCATGTAGCAAGGTGGACTTGGCGGCCTTTGCAACTTTAGTAAGACACACTAACCCAACCACTATTTAGTTTTTTCTTGAACATGTGATTCTTTTGGCGTGTTAAAAATCTATGTGTGTAAAGAGATGCGATTAGGGCTCTCTTAAATAACCCGAATATTTGTAGAGTTAAACGGCTAAAGAGAAAGCGAGCAGTGGATAATCTCATAATGAGACTGTGGAAACTGAAGAGATGGAGTATGTGTTTCCTGCTAATTCATGCAAAGAGAATATAATGATTAAAATTTTGGGCTTGGTGCATGGAGTTTTTATTTACACATGTTTAACGGGCATGGTGCATAGACTTAGGTTAATATATAAAAATTTAACACTGCTAAATATACAAGAAACGATGCAATTTCATAACGAAACCGAATTTGCAAAAACCAAACGGAACTGAATTTAATATTCACCATGAATTCCTTCAAAAAAATTAACATATGTGTTGGTGCAAAATGATGACTAAGATCTCCTTTGTATTTTGATGATGACAATATATATTAGGAGATACTTGAAATCATTATTGAAAGCTTAAAAGAGAGGAACATGCCCTATATGTGCGTTAGAAGAGAATCAAGTGAAGAAACAAAGCTAAAAGAATAAATCAACTTTATATAATGACGTTAGAGGATGCTTTAGTATTTTGCCAATAACTCGTTCATCCGGACTCCGTTGGACTTGATTCAACTGGCCACGGAAAGAGAAAAAGAAGATCTAGAACTTGGGCAACATATGAATCCTGTTGCGCTAGCCACGCGCTGACGCGTGGGCAGCGCGCCACTCCCGGCTTCCATTTCTTGGAAGTTGTTTTGTCGGCTTTCTTCTTACCCGACGCATGTGGAAACTTCAATAAAGGTATGTACATGATATTTGAGCATTTGAGAACACTCCAAATGAGGTCTAGATGTAGAGAGGAGCAAAAACAAATCCTCCCATTTTTCTATAAAACGCCAACTCAAATCTTTATCAAACGCCTATAGCCAAGGTCGAGACTTCTATCTAAACCTAGTATGATCATACTTTCAACATACCAACAAGCTAAAGTAATTGTTTGACCTTAATCCGGATTTATGTTGCTCCTAATCACGTAACGGGTTTTACTCCCTTATTGGTCAAACTAAGTCAAAGGTCACTTCACGTAAACGCATCCTTGCCCGTTATAGGATATGCTTTACTTAAGATGCAAAGTACTTAGCTTGTTTACATCAAGATGATTAGTGATCAAATCTAATATTTATTATCATGGATTAAAGTCTAAATGACAAATTGAGTTTGTGGTATTTGGAAGTTAATTACACTTTGACTTTTCTCACTTTCAAATATTTTTTTCTACAAACTCACATATATTCCTCACATGTACAAGTCCCCACTTCTTCTATACACTCCTACAACCCACTCTATCTAATCACTTGTTCAACCCTTCTTACACAACAAGTGATTCATTCCTTTCACACACTCTCTAAACACTTTCTTCCTAAACAATCTTATAATCACATATGCCCACTCTTTTCCTTCTTAATGGCAATGTGATTATTAACCCAAAGCAATCCTTTGATTTCATCCTAAACCTTATTACATTCTTACTTATCCTCTTCAACACACTTCAATCCTAAACACATAACCCTTCACCAAATAAACCTCAAATATTATCCCCAACAATTCCAACTCACATTCCTTACACAATGTACCTCTCTTGTACCTTATGTACCTTTGTGTCTCCTTCATTCCCAACCAAAATCTTCCATATCATTTCAAAACATTCTCCACCACATACTTACTATTCACCTTCTTCATAGAATTCAAATTACACACACACACACACTTCTTCATCTTAACCATTGATCAAGCCATGTCAACAATCCAACTTCCCATACTCTTCACTTCTCCACCCTTGGATTGTTTCTCAAACTAGCACAACAAACATAACTAACACACTTTCTTCTCCACCCTTGATCAAGCCATCTCATCTATCCAAACTCCCTCATTCTATTATCAACCTTTGGATTGATACGTCATCTAAAACAAACACACTTACCCTCACAAACACTCTCTTCTCACTCACATAACAAACACACACTCTTCTCTACCCCTTGATCTTACCATATCACCCATCCTACACACCTCACTTCTTCACATCCTCACCATTCATTTTGAATGAGCTTGAGAGGCTCGTTTCCATCACATCATGACAACTCATTTCCAACCCATACTCTCTTATCCAACATGTGTGTTAATAGATTTGAAATTAAAATTTCAAATCTTTCTCCCTTTCTCACCAAGTAAAGAATATTCTAAGAATATTCCCATGGTTCCTAACTAGCCCTTTCTATCTTTAGTTGGATCTCAACTAAGCTAGTTACACATTTGAGGAATACCCAAAATACCCTTTTCGATAATTCTTTTCTCTCTTTACTTTATCGGACAAGCAAAACGCTTTTAATACTTTACAAAACGCTTTTATCAAATGGCTATTTGAGTTGGTTGACCTTAAGTGTAAGAATGATTGAAAGGTCATAGCGTGAAGTACAATTGGGAGGTTTAACAAGAGCGGGTTATTAAAAACCCAAGAACCTGAAAAATAGCTTCGTGTGTCTGGCGCGCTGGGCACGCGTCAGCGCATGGCCAGCGCGCCACACGCGATTTGCATTACCTATTTTTGGGTTCTTGGCCTATAAATACCCCTCCCTTGGTCTTTGTATTCCTTACTTCTTAAAAACATTCTTTCCTCTCTTTTCTCTCCTCTAATCATCTAACTCTAAGCATCAAGTGTTCTTAATCTTATCCTCTATCATCTATTAAAGAACACACATCTCTGCAAGAGATCAACACAGTGCTTAATCCATACTTGTATGTTTTTTCGAGGGTCTTCTATCTCATACCCTTTCTATTAGAATCAAGTCTCTAGGTTAGGTTAGGACTTGGTT
>BQNB010003680.1:0-16473 GCA_026074375.1 Tanacetum coccineum | reverse complement strand
GTAAAACTTATGATAGGCCCAACATTGTTACCGGATCTAACGTTCAGGTTTAGATCATTTTTAGTGATGTATGGTTCCTCTTTTTAGACAGATAGATCGGTGTCTCAATAGCCCTCATTTTCAAGTTTGTGAATTCCACACTCTTCCCTTTTTATTAAAGAGTTAATTGTATTGTATATAGTTCTGCTACTCGGGTTTGACTTTATATTGTCTTAGCATATACATATGTTAAAAACTATTTGTACTCGCTCATAGATCTTATAATATGAAGATTTCTCAATAATTAATAATGATTGCATTTTTGACCCTCTAGAACTTTCGAGTAAGTTGTGTGATAAGTTACGAGTATTAACTTCTCATCAATGCGTATCAATTAGCATGTGATAAGAAATACGATGAAAATATTAAGATTGTGTCAAAATAAATTGCCCTTGTTTACAGCATCCATTTAAGAGCATGCAAAAAAAATAAAATCTAACGACAGATCGATGCAAATGTTTTCTTATGACAAGATTTATAAGTAACACAATGACGAGACTATAATTTAGTCTTATTAAAAAGTTACCTTTTTAACTAATCCAGCCTTACTAATTTATATCTTTTGTTCATTTACTAGGTATTCAACACGTTGAAGATGGTATGAATCAAGTCAATATATTTGTATGCAAATTAAAAGTGTATGTACATTATGGCCAGTGTGTAGACTGAAGGATCTAATCTGGATGTCTAAGACTTTACTCTTTATTTTTCAGGTTTAGATCACGATCTATTTGCAAATTTTTTTCTTAAAAATAATTTACTCAAATAATCAATTCATTTCAAGCGCCCCTATTTACCTTTCTATTGCTAGCGAAGCATAGATAAAAAATGGTGACTTGGCATTCATTCTGAGCCATCGAATGACATTAAAATTTACAATAATATCCTCGTTTTCAGCCTTCTTATATTTACATCAAACCTCATACCTTAAAATCTCTCTTTTTAAATTTCATCCATCAATGGTCGGCCCTCCTCCAGCCACCGACACCTCTGTCGTCATCCGTCCTTTCTCTAGTCGCCGCTGTGATATCCACTCTTCAATGTTTGTATCTTTTACTCAATAGAGCTGTTGGATGATCAACAGTGTAGATCAGAAACATTCACATCTTCCATGGTTTCTTTCAATGATTTTATCGATTTTTAGGGGTTATCCAACAATATTTTGAACTTTGATGTATTTGCATCTGCTGGGTTTTTTGTTGTTTGAAAGATTATTTGATAAATTTTTTCAATTAAAAGTTGTGTATTTTGTTTGATAAAACCTTTTTTGATGGAAGTTTCTTTCTTCTGATCCTTTGTGCATGTGATAGTAGAAGTTGCGTTAGCTTTGTTTCCGATTTGTATGCCTTTTTGATACTCTCGAGGCACAATTTCTATGGTTTAACAAACGAACAAGAACCAACAACTAGAGTACTCAAAAACATAACTACCTACTTGAAGTTTATATATATGGTTACATACGATTAATGATCCACCCTTTTTATTAATGGTTATGGAATACTCATGGGTAACACATGAATGAACCTTTATTGTTGAAAGTTAGATCTTCAAGAAACACCCAACATGATAAAAACTAGCCTTTCACAATCGTTATTCACTTATTTGGCAAAAGGAAATATGTTAAACATTTATTTTTTTCTAATCACCGTCTAAGTAAGTAATTAATATGTAAATAAAATAGCTGTTAAACATTTTTTTATCTCTTTGACTAGGAAATGATGAAACAATTCAAGTGAGAATGAAGTGTATGCATCAACTATACAAACTATCATTTATACGGAGTATTTGTTAAAGAATATGTAAGTATTTTTATACTAATGCGAACGTAAAAAAAAAGTTGTCCCCGAGCAACGCACGGGTATTGCACTAGTTTCATAGGTTTGTTAGGAGAAGTTTTTAAGATACTTTGAGGTGGATTTGAAAGAGGTGAAACTGAAAGAAGGCTACTACTATGTGATGGATCTCATTAAAGGAGCAGAAACTAGAAACGGTGGATGAAAATATGATTTGTGTTGCTGCAATTTTTGGTTTCACAATGACACGAGAGTTTGAAGATGTCAAGCTTCTTAACGATCTTCTGATGGAAAAGAATAATGAAACTATGTGGGACACTCCGGTTCATGCAGAACAGTATACAATGACTATCTTTTCGTAGTGATTTTTTATGTTTATATCACTGATCTAACAACATATATATTTTAGTTTATGTTTTTGTACAATGACTGTTCTTTTTATATCCATTTAGTGTCTAATACTTGCATTGATAAATCACTCCGTTACCGTAGTGTTGCGTTCCTCAGGGCTGTCTGAGTCTTGCTCATACTTGCAAGGTTTCATTTTCCTCAAAGTATGTTCTTTAGTCACAAACATTTACTGGCCCATGCTTAATCGATCAATTGTTCGTATACAATTGTTCTATAAGCTCCGGTGATGTTCGCGGGTCAATAAGCTATTTATAAATACATACTTAACTTAATATTGAGCTGTGTTTATAGGGATAGGTGAGGTATATGTTTTGTGAGTTTATTCATACTAGACGGATACTCATGCAAAGAGATGGTGTATAACAACACTTACGGGTTTAATTCGAAGTCATTGCAAGAAAAAAAAAGAGTATAGGTCCTAAATGAAAAATGATAAAAAGTAAATTAATTTAGTGGCGATTTTGTTAGCAATTTTAATAAAGGGTACTTAGGCTATAACACGTTACTCATTTTTAAGTTTTTTTTAGTTTTAAGAAACGTTACGCGCTCTTTATATATTGTATAGATATATATTGATAAACACGTAGAGACGGGTCAATATTAAAAAACTTGCCATTGAAAAAGTTGACATTTTAAAAGTAGTAGAGAAAATTAAACTTTCGAGTTAAGATCAATATAGACCCAACATTTGTCATAGACCCAATGAACCAATCCTAGCCACTCATTTTTTTTATCAAAAATAAAAAAACCCATTTTTCACATTTTTTTTAAAATAAAATATCTTACAAACGGTAAATCGTCACACGACAAAAAATACACCATCGCGACGAGTATTTTTTTATCTTTCAGTAGACGGGTGACACGATATACTTTCGAGAAACTTTTTTTCGATTTTTTTTTTCAGTCACGAATTGCGAAAATCATATATGATTCGTATAACGAATCATATATGATTCGTATAACGGATCATATATGATTTCATAAAATCATATATGATTTTATAAAATCGTATATTACTTCATAAAATCATAAAAAAAAGTTCGTCGAAAGTACATAGTGTCGCCCCTCTATAAAAAGATAATTTAATTCTCGTCGCGATGGTATGTTTTGTTTTGCGTAACGATTAACGGTGTGTGAGATATTTAATTTTTAAAAAAGAGGTGGAAAGTGAGTTTTTTTATTTTTGATGAAAAAATTAGCGGCTAGGATTGGTTTATTGGGTCTATGACAAATGTTGGGTTTATATTGAACTTTTGGCTTAAACTTTCATTTTAGCATTTAAGTTTAATACCGTCAAGAAATATTATAATATCAATAACTTATAGTACAAACATAAAAAATAACCTCTTTAATCAAACTATTGATAAATCCATGTTTGCTTCTAACATAATTGATCAAAACAGAACGAAACAAAGGATTTTTGGTGTGTTTTTTTCTTAAAACATAATAAACAACAAAAGATACAATAAAAACATAGTAGACATAATCTATCAACTTAATCAAAACCTACCTAATAAACACATCAAAAATTCCATTCATTAGAAAAATATAATCTTATCAAACTTGAAAAATGATATCCGCATATTTAAAGTCTAAACTATCCATCAAAAGGGGTGTTTAGAAAACAGTTAAAGACAATGTTTAATGTTTTAATACAGAATCACTTTGTATAGCATTTTAGCCTTTATATCCATTACATATGTATTAAGATATATTCATAATCATAACGTACCCACATATGACACCTTGGAATTAATCCAACATTAGGCGAGTTATTGACTGTGTTGTTGAGGGTACTTGGTCATTAAACTTAAACACAAACCATAGTAATATGATACAATGATACTACCGAATAGTGATTCTACACTCATTATACCATATCTACAACACCGAGACCCAAAAACTTATAACCACTATGAACTAAAAGAGACCTAAGAAAGTAAACGGACTACACACCAATACCTCATCACCAAGTAGAAAGCATGGAACACGCTACAAATCGACTATGACCTTGACAATAAAGACATAACCTATCGGAAGCTCAAAACAAATACATCTAGGGTTTCATAATCCAACAGGGTGGTGGCATTTCAAACAGTATAGGAACAGTTAACTAAGGAAAAACCTCAAAGTGTATCAACGCCACCAACTTAAATTCTAACTCAAACATGTGGTCTGAGCCATAAACCACGACTCAAAGTGATATATTAGATTAAAAACTTGCAAGATTAATGCCTTTCAAAATGAGTTACTATAGGAATCCATTCACAACATTAGATTTATAAATTGAACTTCATGAATACTTCATCAAACACATTAGGGCCCGTTTGGTTGGTGGGGTTCACTGGGGTTTGGGCTAAAAAAGTATAAATAAAACGTTTGGTTGTATTGATGAGATTTGGATTTACAATTTTATTCCAAATAGTGAGGGTTTTACAAAAGATAGATGATACCCATGGTTTACTGACAATGTGGGTCTTTGCTTTGACTTATTTCCTTTTAGTTTTTGTCTCTTCTCCTTATTATGTATATAAAACAATAAAGATGTACTTCTCATTTACTAAATTTCATTTTTTTTATTATATAAATAAATTTCAATTTATATTTTATTATATAATATATTTTTAAATATTATTTTCTCTCTCTTACATTAAATCAAAATTCAAATCCTAAACCAAATTTAAATCCAAATCCAAATCCTAATCATAAACCCATCTACGAACCAAACGGACCCTTAGTTTGCATAGAATATCATCATCAAATGATTACGAATGCAAATTATAATTCATCACAAATCAAACATTAAATAAATTTAATCTTGACAACAACTTATCAAAACACAACTAAACATAACATTGTATATGTATTTTTTTCTTAAAACGTACTAATTATCAAAAGATATAACAAAAACATATTAGGCTTAATTTTACAAGTAATTCAATCTTAACAAACTTACCAATCTTAAAACATACTACTAATCATTAAATGTAGAGACTATTTTATGTGCGACTTACCTTACTAACAAAAACACATGCAACGCTTGATCAAAGAATCACAAAAAACATAGCGTTTTTAAGCATTTACAACAGAATATTAAAGTTTCAGTCTAAAAAATACTATAAAAACCAAGATTCATAAGTTAGGGTTTCTACCTATAACCCTTTAAAAACTAATAACAAGATATACAAACACAAAACAAAAAAACTTACAATATTTAAGTAGATCTCAATTGGTTGGATGAAGAAAAAAATCAAATATTTTCTGAAACCAACTTGTAAAGAGAAATGATTAGGATGACATAGATGGCGTGAGATTATCAGTTTGCATGTCTCGGGGTGTTTGACAAGAAAAAAACGCATGGTTATGCCGATAACTATGACTGTAGTAAAAAAAATCTTATATAATAATATTATTAAATATTTTTTTGGTATATAAGTTCTTCAGTATCAAAAAAATCTTATATACTTATTTTGTATATATGTTTTTTCAAAGTTCTTTTAGCATCAAAAATAGTAAAACTTTATATAAAATGTAATTTTTTAGTACCAAAGTTTTATTAATACGAAAGTATATTTTGACATGTTAAATAATTTGAGAGAAGTGTTACTATATTTTTACCGAAAAAGTTGACAAAAGTATTTAGCAAAATAGATTAGATGTCTTTTATAGTGTTGAAACGTAATACAACAAATCGATCCTTTATATAATTTTTTTTCACAATAAACTCAAAAAAATATATTTCATGGTTTTTCATATATTCTTTTTCATTCCAGCATTTTTCAAACACATATCCCGTTTTATAAGTGTTAATATAAAAAATATTTTTTCTTATCAAGCTTTTATTAAATGTAATAAAATGACGTGTGTGTTTTTCTGTTATACATTTTTTATGTGGTTGTTAGGTTATTTACTCTTTTCCACAGTGATATATTCTCAATTTTATATACTATAAAAAATTAAGTTTCTTTGATAGTATTTCAATAATCTATTTATATCGTTATTTAGCATTAATATTTTCTATTCACGGGGATAACATGTAATTGATATATGTAATACCACAAATCGATCTCTTATATAAAAACTATCAACAGTTTCTTAAGGCTTCGTGAATTTCACGGGTCAATAAACTAGTTATTGAATAAAGATCAAATTAATGATTTTGGGTTATGATCATGAAATGATCATTTGATGATTAAGAGAAGTTTGGAATGTGATTATAATTGAATTAGAACACCTTAAACTATTAAGTAAATTTAGTAAAATTAGGAGGTTTCATCATATGATCAAGGTATGATCACTTGATGTTAGGATAGGATGAATGTGTTCTTGAGTTATATAAGTCCTTGTTATTGATTTGGTATCAATTTGATTATAGGTCTTAATGATTATGTATGGATAAGATGGAAGGATTTAAGATGATGGTGATAATGCTTATGTTTTTCTTAGCTTGGATGCAAGGTAAGTAAACTGGTTATGATGTGCTATTATATTGAATTCATCATAAATGTGTTATGTAGATGAAGTAATGCAAGTTTAGGAAGCCTTGGTTAGAAAGCTCGGACTAAGAATAGATTAGTGGCTAAATTGGTAAAGCTAGTCAAGGTTGAGGTTAAGTCTAGTTTGTCCTATTTAAGGTATGTGATGATTTTTATGTTATGAAGTAATGTTTTAATGTGTAATGTGATAATGATGATTATGTAATTGAATGATGTATAATGTCATGTTATTACCGTTTACTTACTAAGCCTCGTGCTTACGGTTTAGATGTTTAATGTTTTGTAGGTTCAAAGCAATAAAGGTAAAGCTTTGGTAAAGGCTTAGGATTTGGGTACGGGTTGAAGGTATTGGTTATGCGTAGGAATGTGGTAGTAGATACCGAGATCAATCAACGTTGAACCCTCAAAGTGTCTTAATGGTTTGTATATGTTAAAGTCATGTGTCAATGTCTTTTATATTGGTTATGTATGTGCAAGGATGGAAATGGGTCAATGGTAAATGTAAACGGGTCAAAATGGGGTGTTTGATAAACCCTGTAAGATATATGTTTTTGGGTCATTTAGACCACAAGTATGTATGGAAAATGATGTCTTATGTATGTTAATGATTTCTGGAAGTTCTTATAATGTTTCAGATCAATGTAGTTGAGTTTTGAGTAAAAAAGGGGTTTCTTGGAGGGTATAATGACTCTCTGTAGTGGCGTAATCTTTTTGGTACGCCGTAACAAAAAGAGTGAAAAGAGATTACGACGTAACCATAGTTGTTATGGCGTAACCTCATGTCAGATAAGGGTTTTGTCAAAAACCAAACCGTAAAGAGTTAGAATGAGTTCTTTATATCGTTGTAAAGCTTATAGAGTCTACTTAATGATAATGTAACTTTCAAAGGTCTAATTGTAATGTATTTGAAAAACTATATTAAGGAATGACACAAGATCATTCTTGGTCCATGCTTCCGCAAAGTTTTTGATTTTGGTCAAAATTCGAGTATGGAAAGGGACGTTTCACGTAGACTCATTTCACTTGAGGTTAATCCTACTTTATTCTGCTCTCGTACTTGTCCTCTTCTCCAACAAATTCCAATCAATTTTCACATCAGCTTCTTAAAGCAAACCCAATACATCCATCATTTACACAAAACAAAATATACCCACTAATCCAAAACTAATAAGGAGTTAAAAGAAACTATAAAAACTAAAAAATGCCTAAATTTTTCTACCTTTGTAAGAAGATTGATACGTCGATACAAATTACTCGAGATGTCCGAACTAATTACAAACACATAAAATTAATTGAAACTCTAAACCTAAAATTATATTAAACTAAAATTAGGAAAAATGATACTAACTTTCTTGAATAATCACACATTTGAGGATCACCGTTTTTCTTTGTATAGCTTGTGTGTGCTATAGGAGGTTCGAGATAGAAGATGGTTCACGAATGTTATCGAAGAAGATATAACTAAAAAATATTAATTGATCTTGGGCCGGCAAAAAAACACAGAGCCCAAAAAATCACCAGAACCCAAGCGACGCAATACGGCGTCGTTTTTTTTTAATCGTAAATGAGTATATTGATAATTCGGGTGTTTGGCTAAGCTTATGAATTGGGCTTATGTTTATGTTATAAAAGCCGCCTATGGTTTGTATATCATGAGCTCATAAGCCATTGCTAAGTGTTTGGTTTAACTTATATAATTAATAAATTAAAATGACAAAAAAATACATAAAAAGAAAATGGGTGTAATTATTAAATAAAGATATAAAAGTCTTTTTATAATATATTCTTATATAAGTCCACTCCTACTTATATAAGCCATAAAGTTTAGGCTTATCAAAACCCCCTTATATAAGCTCATTAGCCCAACATATAAGCTTAGCTAAACACTTAGTTTTAGCTTATTTAACACATATAAGCTAATAAGCTCATAAGCCCATCATATAAGCTTAGCCAAACACCCCCTAAGTAGAGCCAAACTTTTTTGAGTTTGAGACCACCAGACTTTTCCCTAGGAATGAGTTCGAACTCAAACTTCTTCAAGTGTAATTTATTGTATCTTTGTTTAAGCATATATATATACAACTTTATTCAGTTGATTTTACATTAATATTATCAAAGTAATCCATTATGAAAAGGATAGCAAAATTATTACTTAACCGAAAGAATGGTTCCTCTTCTGATATTGAAGAAGAACAAGATCATACTAATTCTGTTGAAATTATGATTTCGAATATAGAAAATAATTTACAAAATTGGAGTATTCCTAAACAAGATATTAAAACTTTATATACAGTGGGATCTTTCGAATTTTTTCAAAATTATTCAATTAATACTACTGAAAAAACTTTACCTTTATTACAAGATCATCAAAGTATAAAACTATTTTCTGCAAAAGCTATTAAAGAACATAGAAAGTCAAACAAATTCTTACATATTGGATTAGTTCAGATAGCAATAAAGCCTTTAACTAGATTAGGAATTAATGCCCCTATTTGCATGATATTAAGAGATGCTAGACTACTTAAGTTTGATCAATCACTATTAGCTTTAGCTGAATCAAATATATGTAATGGTCCCATATATTTTAATTGTTACCCCAATTTTACCATAGCATTAAATGATCCAAATATTCTAGATGTATTAACATTAGATATAAAAACTAAGAATATAGAGATAAAAGAAGGTTCAGACCCTTTAGTGGTTATTTATAGAGTATATTATAAAACTATGACTACTACTGTAGATCCACGTTCTAAGATAGATATTACTAAAGATGAAACTGTTATTTTTGAAGCTAACTTAGAAAACTCTTCAATATGTACCCCGAAAAGATTAAAATGGGATGAAATAACTAGAAATCAAACTTGGAATTTAGAAGAGATAGTTAAGATAAAACCTTTAAAATTAAATAAAGATTTAACTAATATATTAGAACATTCAAATGGTAATATAGAAATATCTTTTGGTAATAAGATAGGAGAATCATCCAGACATTCTACGTATATTCCTTCAAATTTTATAAATGAAGAAGAAAAAGTATATTTAAAAAGAGCTCAATCTATGAGAATGAAAGGTGTTGATTTCAATAACTCTATTCCTAAACCTTTATATGAAGAAGATAATAAGAGTGATTCTACGTATAATTATGCACCCTCAGAAGTAGAAAATTATGAACAATTAAAATGAGTTATTATTCACAAAAAATCAAAAGAGAAATAAATTGGTTTAAAGCCACTATAAAAAGAAACCAAGAAAATTTAGAAAGAATAAAATATGAATTAATAACAGGAGAATATGTTATATGTTATAAAGAACATACAAGAAGATATATAGAATTACAAAATCACATATTTAGTTTACAACAAAGATTAAAAAATATTAAAAGACAAATACATTAAAAATAAAGATAATGTCTAAACCAAATATGAAATATTTAAAAGAAGAAAGATATAATGATTATAATAAAGATATATTAAATTGGTATCTTTCAAATTTTATTGAAGAAGAAAAATTAATTCATGAAATTGAATGGACTATGTTTGTTTTTGAACATAAAGAAAATATACCATTTTTTTTGCATGGTTTCAAGTATATTGTATTGAAAATAAAATGGATTTTCCTACTGATAATCAAATACAAGAAAAAACAAATTATAAACTAAACATACATAGGATTAGAAATAAAGAAAAAATATAAGTATTTCACCACCTAACTAATATTTAATAAAACAGAATTTCATTGGAATTAAATTTATCTAAGGATAACGAGGAACAAAAGAAATGTTTATCTACAATTATATATCAGAATAATTATACAAATGAAAAAATTAATACTATAGGACAACAACTTAATTCGAATAGAAATTGTAATTCAGAAGCAGTATTCTCAAAATATCAAACAAGTATTTCACAAATGGATTCATAAGCAAGTACTTCTCAAAATAATCAAATAGAAATTAAAGATAATCCTATGTTTATACCATATAATATAAATAAACCCATAAATTTAGGAAGACATGATCATCACATATTACAAGAAATTGAAGATAAACTATCTAAATTACAAATATTAAATATTAATGAAGAAATTAGTTCGGATGATGATATTTCAGATATTGAGCAACAGTTTAGAAAAGATAATTTAGATATAGAAAACAAAGAAAATGAAATAAACAAAATGAAATTTAAAAATACTTATACACCAAGACCAGAAGCAAGAAATTATTATAATAGACCAACACCACCAGATATGCAATATGAAGAAAGTCATGTTAGGCAAAGAACTTTATATGACGGATTATCAATATATGAATGGAATTTAGATGGTCAAATAGAACATCCGATAATGAATATATTACAAGAAATGACCATGGCATCTAATGCTTATAAAACTCATAAGAATACTGAAACACAAATTATAGAAATTCTTATATCAGGTTTTACAGGATGTTTAAAAGGTTGGTGGGATAATTATATAATAGAAAATGAAAAAGCTATAGTATTTAAAGCTAAGAAAACTATAGTAAAAAATGAAAATGGAATACAAGTACAAACTCAAGAGGATGATATGGTTAACACTTTAATTTTTGCAATTTTAAAGAATTTTGTTGGTGACCCATCTGTTTTTAAAGAGAAAAACTCTGCTATATTATTAAATTTAACATGTAGAAAATTATCAGATTTTAGATGGTATAGAGATGTTTTTATAACTAAAGTAACAACTAGACCCGTTGTTACACCACTAGAAACTAATTATGGAAAAGAAAGATTTATTGCAGGATTACCTAAGATATTTGCTGAAAGAATACGAAGTAAATTATCAAATCATTATAAAGGACAAATTCCATATAAAGATTTAACTTATGGAGAAATTATTAGTTATATTAATCAAGAAGGATTAAATATATGTTCTGAATTAAAATTAAAATATCAAATTAAGAAAGAAGGAATAAATAGTAAAAAAGAATTAGGAAATTTTTGTGAACAATATGGTTTTGAACCATTAAGATTACCTAATACTAATTCAAAAAGATTAGTAAAAGAAAATAAATATAGAAGATATAAAAAACCTAATAGAAGATATAGAACATATGAAAACGATAAAATATATCATAAAAGAAAAGGAAATTATAAAAAGAATTTAAATAAAAATTTTAAAAATAATTATAAAGATACCATAATATGTTATAAATGTGAAAGACAATGTCATACTTCAAAAAATTGTTATACCAAGAAAAAAAATAAATGAACTCCATATTTCTGACAAACTTAAAAATCAAATAATGAAAATAATGATAAATGAAGAAAGTGATATATCAGATTACGAAGAAGAAGATTTAAACATATCAAAAGATGAATCTAGTAGTGATAATGAATCAGAAATTTGTGATTGTATTGAAAATTGTACATGTGATTATAAAGAAATAAATACGATAAATGAGGATAATGAAATTGAATCGATAATAGAATTATTAGGACAAATTAAAGATCCAAAATTAAGACAAATTTATATAGATAAATTAGAAGAAAAATTAAAGAAAAATAAAACAGTTGAAAGAAATAAACAAACCTACAATTTTAATGAAATTTGCAAAAGATTTAATAAAAAAGAAAAATCAATAACAATCAATGAACTACAAGAAGAATTAAACAATGTAAAAACTGAAAAGTAAACATTAATAAAACAGAAAATAAAGATATTAGAAGAAAAAAGATTAAACGAAGAACCAAGCAAAGAAAGTACTTCAATTATAAATCAAGAAATAATCAATAATATTCAAAGTATAAGTTCTCAAAAATGGCATACAAAAATTAATATAACTATAAATGGAGAATTTAAATTATCATTAATAGCTTTATTAGACTCTCGAGCAGACTTAAATTGCATCCAAGAAGGTCTTATTCCTACTCAATATTATGAAAAGTCATCACAAAGAGTTGCTGGATTTAATAGATCCAAATTAAATATAAATTACAATTAGCGAAATGTTCATATTTGTAAAGAGAATTATTGTTTTAAAACACATCTCATATTAGTAAAGAATTTAAGTTCACAAATCATTTTAGGATCACCTTTTATAACAACTTTATATCCCTTTGCAGTTAATGATAAGGGACTTTCTACAAATATTTTTGGAAAAGAAATAACTTTTGAATTTATAAATCCTATAAAAATAAGAGATATAAATATTGTAGAAAATAAAAAGAAACATCTATCTCATTAACTAAATATTTTATATGTTTCTTTTTATTTTCGTCTAGAGGTAGAGCGTCTTTTTGTGAGGGAGTTATTTTATTGTTAGATGTTTATTGAGTGATTGAGATATATATATATGTTGGTATATAGTTGATAGGTGGTTGAGTTTTCTTGAGGTGGTAGTTTATTTATTGAGATATATGTATGTTTGGATTTAGATAGTTTTGTGATGTGGTGCTATATGAGAGCAGATTTTTTTATTGATATTTATAGTATATATTTATATATATAGTTTTATTTTTGTTGTTTATATACTATAGCTTGGGTATATTTTATTTGATTTTAGGTGTGTATATTTTTGGGTTATTAAATTATATTTAGGGTTTATATTTGGTTTGTTTGTTTTTTGTAGTATTTTTGGATGTATATTTATTTTATATATATATGTATATATATATTTATATATATATATATATTTATATATATATATATATATTATTACTCTATAGTGAATTTTGAGACAATGAACAATAAAAGCTACAGTAATTGCATTATTATATTTTGTAAGCACCACATAATATTTTTTTGGTAAAGGGTTTTCACCCGGTAAATATATTACTCCAAAAAAACAGTTAAGTACATAAGATGTGAGTGAATCTCACATCTCATTCCGTTACATAGGTAGTAAAGCATATATATAATAGACAAAACTACTCCTATCAAAGGAAAGAACCACATAAACATTAGCTTACACTAGGGGTGTTCACGGGGCGGTTCGGTTCGGTTAGTTAGAAGATTTAAACTATCCGTCACGGGGCGGGTAATTAATTTTACTATCCGTCGCCGAACCGTACTAGGCGGGTAACCGGACATGCGGGTACCCGAAGTGAGCGGTTACCCGCGGTTCGGGTCACGGTTAACCGTTTTTGACGTTTAATAGAGTTTAACCGTATAAAAAATAACATAGTCTAGAACATAAAATGTATTTCTAGTAAAATTAAATGACGTTGAATTTAAAATTCATATAAAACTTAAGTATTTCGTTACAATAATTGCATTCAAATATTCATATATAACGTATTAACAAAAAATATTACTTGACCTTATAGATTACGATCACATTAATCAATTTTCACACATATATTTTTACAAATGTTTACTTTACGAGCGAAAAAGTCGTTATACAATAAAAGTATTGCAATAATCGGTTAATACTTATACAATTATTTGAATATTAGTTAGAAAATAATCATGTATAATATTTACGGTTCGGTTCGGTTAACCGCGGATATCTAAAAGTAAAAACCGAAACCGAACCATTATAAGCGGGTTTTTTTGGTTTTGGTTTTTTTCGGTTTCGGTTTCTTCGGTTTCGGATTGAGCGGTTCGGCTCGGTTCGTCGGTTTCACGGTTTTTTTAAACACCCCTAATGATATGCTTTAAAGAGAAGATTTAGTTTCCTTATACAGTTTCCTTGTAATTAATGTGTAATTAATTATATTAATTACGTTTCCTTGTAAGTCTTATGATATCTCTATATAAAGAGATCATAGACACATAGTTTTGATAATCGAGAAAAAGTGTGTGTAGAGATATAGCTTTAAGGTTGTAAACCCTAGTACTAGCCAGAGTGCTCGTATTATTCATCATAATAATATTGAAGCTTTTTGGTTACATTTGTGTTCTTTCATATTCATCGTTTTATTTAAAATTCTTCTAGGTATTAAAGAGTAGATTCCGCATACTCTTTAATATTCAACACAAAGTTTCTATCAGTGTTATTTTGGATTTATCCAAGGTAACATATTCTTTATACAAGCTGAAGAATCGATCAAGGATTGGGATCAACAGCTTGCATCCTAACCATGAATCAATACATATTTAATACTACTAATTTATATAATAATTAAGTGTGTCTAAATCCACCCATAACCATAATCAAATGACTCTTTATCATTTATATGATTATATCATGATCATCATTCCCAAATTACTAATTTCACTTAAAATACTAATTAACCTTAACCCATTTTTAATAACACCTTAAAACTTGGTTTAGAATTACAATTACCCAAAACCGCCAATTTGGGTACATGAACCCTAACTTATAAATCATCCAATTAACTTAAGATTAGGGTTATTTATTTGTGTATGATCATTATTAGAGCTTGGTCTTGTCATAAGAACACATGATTCACTAAAATTAGTCACCTCACTTGTTCTTCTTCTTTTCCCTCCATTTTCTTCTTCTAAACCGACTCAACCACACCACTCTAGAACATGATGGAGAAATATAGAAATACTTATAAGTTAGTTACTACTTTTACTATTTGACGTATTAGGTTCCTCAAGTCTATTTCTCTTATATTTGTGACTCATTTATCTTTCCAAAACCATTTACATAAAATCTAGACTTTTAGTTTGACTATCGAGTTTGACTAACGAATCATGTAACGCCTTCAAATTTACAAAAGTCGTAGTCAAACTATCTAATGGTATTCTTGTAATAAAGTACTCAAAACCCGGTTTTAGGGTGTTACAGTAAGAA
The DNA here is from genome assembly GCA_026074375.1 of Tanacetum coccineum. Lineage (NCBI taxonomy): Eukaryota > Viridiplantae > Streptophyta > Magnoliopsida > Asterales > Asteraceae > Tanacetum > Tanacetum coccineum. The sequence continues at coordinate 991 of BQNB010003680.1, read as the reverse complement.
TCGTCATTATTATAATGATTAGTAGCGGGTGAAACTCATGGTTTGCATGTACTTTAGGATGAGTTATATATGCGGTGCATGTGTATATATAGTATGTCCTAGCAAACCATAGCTTAAGCATTTTTACCAGCAATTTACATAATTACTTTCTCGCTTTTAATTAGTTTATAATGCATGAGACGAGCCTGAGCCATAGACCAAAATATAAACTGCTTGGTTGTGATGTAAAGTTTTGTCTAGTTTATATTTTACTATTTTGGGGTTTTAAAGGAGCCATGCGAGCCAAGGAGTATTTTCTTTCTTGTATTTTAATTTTAAGTAGGACTAGCTTTAAATTAATTACAAAACCAAGAAAGACATGACGAAAGAAGGCCCAAATAAACAGAGAACTGGCGAAGTACGAACGGATAGTAGATCCGACATGAGCATAGAGGAGTGACGATTCCACCGATGAATGATCAAGGGTGATGCTGAGGAGACACATAGCTTAAAGATAGCTTCTTGCCTTGTTTCATGTTCTGACCCTTAGGATAGACCCAAGTTGATTTCCGAAGCGGCTCTCGGGATCAACATTAGATAATAACTAGGTTGTGTCAAGTAGTTTTATTATTGTCTATATACATGTTTGTTTGTTAAATAATATGTGACTGGTTATTTAGCGACATAATAAAATTGAGGCGTCTCTGCTAAAATCAAGAGAAATAGTGTACTTAAGCATTAGTCTCTGACAATGAGATCGCGTAACAAAATGAGTAGTCTATGAATTAGCTAACCTATCCAAAAAGGTTTGGAAGGGTAAACATGAATTTAGACACATTTTATTACAAATGGTTTGTTTTTAAAAATTAACAAATCGTGATATGAATTCATGCATAGTTCATACGTAAAATGACTTATCGGGATAAAATCGTTTTAATACTGAATTTAAAAAGATAAGACTGGAGGAGCGATGGGTTTAAAGTCTTGCCCTATGGTAATATTAGATTAGTGC
>BQNB010003679.1:93833-113013 GCA_026074375.1 Tanacetum coccineum | reverse complement strand
GAACAGTGATCGCCATTGTGCATATCGTCCTGTTGCAAGCATTGGTGGACGATCCCTTGAACCAGCTGCCATTATGTTGTTATGCATTTGACTGTCGGTTGTGGAAGTTGTGATTGGAGTTGTCATGATGAATGATATGTTAAATTATGAAGTGAAAATGATTTAGGATCTTAAGATGATAAAGTTGTGTTGTGGTTTTGTCTTGATGTTACAAATTCGATTAAACAAATTCGGTAACAAATTTGGTAACAAATTTGGTATCAAAATCGGTAAAGCAAATTCGGTAATAAACTCTGTAACAAACTCGGTAGATTAAATCCGGTAACACATTCGGTAAATCAAATCCGGTAACAAATTAGGTAAATCAAATCAGGTAACAAACTCGGTAAACCAAATCCGGTAGCAAATTCGGTAACAAATGTTGTAAGATATCGGATAGATCAAACTCCGAAGGTTTCTCAGACAAAGTAAAACTCTACCGAGTTTGTCGAACAAATTTCTCGAACAAGTCGTCGAAGCAAACTCGGTAACTTACAAGTGGAAATTATCTAACAAATTTGCCTATTACAAACTTCGATAATAACTCTCCTAACACAAAACTCGATAGAACCGAGAGTTTGTATATCTATTACAAATTTTATGCTAATTACCAAGAATGAAATGAAATCCTAGAACACACTTTTCAATAAAACCAAAAAATGTGTGCACTATTACAATATTCGGAATAATCACAAATTTGGTGATCCTATTTTTTTGGTAGAATTTGTTTTTCAAACTCGGTACAGATTTTTAACAATAAAAGCGAACCGAATTTCTTAAAAACAACAAAAATGAAAGATTAAAACCTCCTAAACTTTAAACAAGATTAAACCTTGAGTAGTTAGGAAGATCAAAATCACACTTTTGATAGAAAAAAATATTTCAAACCTACAAAAAAAATGCTAAACCACACGAACACAACTCGGTATCCCCTTTGCTCTTGATACCAATTGTCGGTTCCTTTAAAACATTTCACTTCCATACAAATGGGTATGAATCAATGATAAGAAACCATAAGAAAAGAGATAGAAGAAAGAAAGAATTTTAGAGAGAGAAACTTGAGAGAGAAAGTAGGAAGAAAATAAAGAGAGGTTGATTACCTTGTGAAAAATACAAATGAGACCAACTAACCAACACCCTCTCCAAGAGTGGAGAGGGGTATTTATAGTTTCTTACTACCCTAGGGTGACGCCTAGGTGTAGGGTTGTTGGGTCTGCTCGGGTTTTGGGCTTTAGCCCGCAACATATACAATATTAGATTAAATCACGAGCCCGACTCCCTTTCTAGCCAATTACAACGACTAATAAATAAAGACCGAGTTTCTTTGTTCGTCTTAATATTTTGAGGCTAACAAAAATGTTGCCTCTAAAAATGATAGATTCGAGTAAATGCTAGATCAACCAATGATATAAACAACCAATATATCTAACTACTATACTTGTAATACAATCACAACGTAAATATTAAGTATGAAGTGTAAATAAAAGATAAGAGATAAGAGATAGAACAATCAAACCACAACACCGAGATTTATAGTGGTTCGGCTATGAAGCTCCTTTTCACCCTAATCTACTCCTCAAGTATCTGACTCATGATTTCACTATGTCAACAAGCTCCCTTTAGGTGGAGAAAAGAATTTACACGTCGCTTATCTTGTTTTCCGACACTAAGCTAAATGTCGAGTCCTAATCTTAACTAGAACCAATCTACCACTTCACTAATATATTTTGAGGACTAAAATACTAACTGACACACAACCAACACTTCTGGATTTATACATTATCCGGATTTACACAATCACACAAGATCAAGAAAATAGAGGATTTGGATCTAGAAAAAGATAAAAGAAGATGACTAATCTATAGCACTTCGTTTCTTGACAAATACGAGTATTCTTCTCTTGCACTTGATAGAAGAAGGAAGAAGATGATATTGGATCACTTGAAACTAAATTAAACTTAGTTAGTGATCAAGAGTTTTAGAGAGAGAAAGAGGATTTTAGTGAGAAAAAGATATCTGAAAAATTTGTGTAAAAAGCAAGGTTGCAAAAATCGCTAGGCGCTAGCTGGGCGGCCGGGTACCGCCTAGCGATTAATCGGTTAGGCGGAGATTAATCGGAGATTAATCGGATTGGACTTTTTATATATAAAATTATAAAATTTTGAAAATATATGTTTGATTTTCCGGATTTAGCCGATTTTTGTCTGATTTGGCCTATTTATCCTTGATTTGGCCAATTTCTATTCGTAACCGAGTTGGTCAATTTAGCCCATTTTTGTCCAATTCGGCTGATTTATGCCCGATTTTGCCAATTTTTATCTGATTAATCGGTATTTTGACCGATTTTGACCAAAACGGTTAATAAGACCGATTAGTGAAAATCAAGGCGGTTAATCCCCGCCTAGCACCTTGGCGCCGATTAATCAGCCGCTTAGGCCGATTTTTACAACACTAGTAAAAAGGTCTAAAAAACTGCAAGGAATGGTGCAATATTTATAGCCAGGAAATGGTAACGTCTCCTAGAGACGGTCCTGACGGTCCCAGATATATCTGGGGGCTGTTCTGCCTATCAGGGGCCTCCCCTAGGTAGACGCTCCTATTTTTATCTTTTAGCAGAGAAGGTTAAATCTGGTGTGGAAGCTTCCGTTTTGGGAAAAAAACCAGATTTGAATTTTTATAATTAAATAAAACATTTCTTTAATAAAGAAAAATATTTTGTGTATTTTTATTTTTGTAAAAATACTTTTGTTATGAATTTTTTTTATCACTAATCATGTTTAATGATTTGTTTATACATACCTTAAGTGATTTACATTGAAATAGAAATTTACGATTAATAACGCGTAAACGTTTATTTTATCGTAGAAGTTTTTATAATTTGTCATCTTCAAAACGTAGAGAGGTCGAAAAATATAAATAATGTTTTTAGACATTATTTGTATTAACAATCTCCCAATTTTTTATGATGACAAAATATAAACTCATTTTATGTAAAAAAAAAGGTTTTCAAGTTATTAATGAGTTTTAATCCATTTCTCCCCCTTTTTGTCGAATTAAAAAAGGTAGATCGTCGAGTTAGAGAATGAAAGAAATCGACGATGTCAAGACTCCCCCTTGATGTATACTCCCCCTCGTTTGGGGAACCAGGGATCGAGCTTATGGAATTTTGCTACAAAACCGAGTTAGAATCACAAGTGCAAGATATAATTCTAACTAGTAGCAACAGTTCGACAAATACATATATGGCTAAAATAGAGAAGATGTAGCCAACTAAAAATATGCATGCAAATCACCCATAGTAATAGAAAGTCATTCATTCATAATAATAAAGCAAATTCATACTTGAAAAGTATGAATGTTACAAGACTAAATTTGAAAACATAACATAGAGAGACATTTTAAATTAGAGTTAGACTAGATGATTAATATCTTAAGCACTACATAACGCCTAGGTGATTCTTGATTCATATTGAATAGCTTAAGCAAAAGATTTGTTGAAACTTTATTTGGAAACATCACGGATGTTTAAAGGTAAGGTGGAGAGAGTGAGGCGATAGCAGAAGTGAGGAGATACTCAATGTGAGAAAACATGAAGTGCATCTCATCCCTAAGAGAAAGAATAAGATTACGGTTGTGAAAGCAACAAAGACAATTTGCTCCATGATAGTCAAGAACATTGAAATAGATAGGATGACCCATAATAGGTGGTTGAGGTGGTGGTGGTGGTGGTGGAGGAGGTGATAGAGACTCAAACAAGTGATCAAGAGGAGTGATTGGTGAAAGTGAGAGGGTAATATCCAAGGAAGGATGACTTTAAAGTAGAATTGGATTTGAGGGTCTTGGAGGAGCATCTAATATGTCATCAAGAAAAGGGTTATTTAGTTGAGGAGAGATTGTGTCCCTTAAAGAAAGTGGTGAAGAGTGTGGTTTTGATTCAAAGGAAGATAAAGTGGTACCAAAAGTAGATGATGTATCTTTGGTTGATAGAGTTTTTGATGGTGCATTCGGTGGAGATGGAGATGAAGATTTTATTATAGGAGAAAGTGTAGTTGTTTCATCATCTTCTTGGGTTAAATCCACAAAGAGTTTTCTTGGTGGAATGATGGTGAGTTTGATCTTCTTAGAAGGATTTAAAGAGGAGGCTTAGGTGGAAGCCATGGAAGTAGAATAAGAATGAAGAGAGTTATGGTGAAGATAATGAAGAGAATGATGAAGGTGAATATTTAATCAAGGTGAGGTGGTTTAATATGGAAAAGCATGGTTAGATGGAGGAATGATTCCAATTAATGTTTAGCAAAAAGGAAAAAAATAGCTGGGTCTAAGAGGAGATAGTCAACTGCGCAGAAAATCAAGAGAATTTAGTGAAAATTCTCATGACTCCTGTAGGCGATCCCTTAAATAAGGGGGGTCCCAGATATATAAGGGGGCCGCCTAGTATTTAAGGGGTCATTTTCTAGAGAGACACAAAATTTCCTAGTATTTCCAGACTTTCGAACTTGTGCATAAAACACTACCCTAAGCTTTCCCTTTTTACAGCCAACTCTATTACCTCAAGAATAATCTAAAACTATATAATTCTCTAACTAATTCAGATTCAAGTGAGGGAAATCAAATGTGGACATAGATAAAGATATAAGCAAGCAAGCATATCATGTTCATACATATACCAAGATTAATAATCATAATATCCCAAATTGCATGCAAGTTAGTTTTAGGATGATAAAATTAAATGATCATCCAAGGCAAACTACGTTGCCAAAACTACGTAGTAAAAAATCTACCGAATAATCCTTAAATTTGAGTACTAAAGTATAAATAGCAAGAAATAAGTACCAACAAGTTAAATAAGTAATAAACATAAATAAAATGTTTTTAGCAATTTTTCACATTGCTTACTTCTTTATTCCCCTCAACAAGTTTTTATGCCTCTTTTGATTGACCTTAGACTACCCCGGTGCTCATCTCACAATTGGACTTGCGGTTTAAAATTTTGGTTTGGCCAGTGTGAAAGGATTCCATGTTTGGTGGGTTTGAGAGAACTTTTGGAAAATTGTTTGAAAGTGAGTTGACAAAATGGGTGGGAGAAGGAGTGCTTGCACGAGAGGTACCTTCATCATTTCCATCATTATCGTCATCGATGTGATGAGAGGAGGATGGTTAACCGAAGGCGGATGAATAGAAAACAGAAGTAGAAGGACGACCTCTTTTTGTGCCAGAATCCTTTTGAGTTTTTCTCTCTTGTTGAGCGGTAAGAGGATACATGACACAATCGTACAAGACATAACAATCACTTATGAGTTATTTTCAACTATCCGAGTAGTCATCTTTATTATCACTGGTAAAACAAAAGTTATTTTCAAAAACCGTTTAAGTCTATTTTCTTTCTGAGTATTTGAACACTACTCAAATCCCTGTGGACGACCTGGACTTACCTAAAAAAATTATACTACATACGTGGGTTATACTTTTACCCGTGTGTTTCCTTATAATAAAATTGGTATTTTCGGTCATTATAAATTTAAAGCTTTTGAAACAAATCGAAGTTTTTGGCACCGTTGCCGAGGATTTTTAAGCTATTCTGTAGTCAACTCTGGAAAATTACTTTAACTCCCCCACTTTTTTTCAAAAAAAATCACCGTACAGTTTTTTGGCAAACTGACCAAAACAATTTCTCCTTTGGATGCATACACGTGCTTCCAATTCTGAACTTGCTGAACCTTTTCCTGAACCTGAACGTACTCTGAATTGAAGACTTCATCGACGAAACAGAAGTGTTCCATACGATCAAAGAAATAATCCACCTCAACACCCGAGAATTGTCTATCCGCCAATTCTCGACATCAGTTACTTCCGTCACTTTCTTGATATTCTTTGAAATTATGATCCAATGGATGACGAACCCTTGTGGGCTGCCGACTGTGTTGTCACTCGGACTCCCGGTTCCGCAATCACTATTCCTGAAACCGCAAATGAATTTTCCATTAAAGGTAACCACTTGACCCTTGTCAAAGGAAACTAATTTGATGGTAGAACCAAAACCGATCCTCACAAACACATTCACGAATTCCTCAGAATCTGTGATATGTTCAAATACAGATATACCAAAAATGAAGCTGTCCGCCTGATGTTGTTTCCTTTATCACTAACTGGAGAAGCAAAGAAGGAACTATTGAAACATGGGATGAACTTCAAACCGCTTTCATTAGCCGATTCTTTCCCCCAGCTCTTTTCGACCGACTCCTCGGAGAAATCCATGCTTTCTCTCAACTTGAAAATGAATCTCTAATCGATGCTTGGATTCATATGAAGGAAATGCTCCAAAACTACCATGGTCATAATCTGTCCAAAGGCAATATTATCAAAATCTTTTATCATGGTCTTAACGAAATAACCCAAGAAGTTCTAAATGCCGCAGCTGGTGGTATTTTCCTCTATAAAACACCAAATCAAGCTTATCAACTTCTCAAAGAAAAAGTCTTACTCAAGCTCGACTGGGCTAAAAACCAAAAAACCAAATCATCTCTTAAGAAAACTGTTGCTTTCGCCGATAAACGTAGTTGTAATTCCGACACTGATAAAATTATGGCCCGAATGGATGCCGTGACCATCAAAATAGATGTTCAGTACAAAGAACGCCAATCTCATGCTAAAAAACCAATGCCCGACCTTGACGATGATGACATACCTATGTCCCGTGAAGAAGAAGCTAAATTCATGCAAACTTTTTGTAATACTTGTTTTTACAATGATTACCGTGACCGAGACTCGAATCAGGATAATTGGCGTTCAAGCAGACAGAATAATTACAACCGAGATAATTCCCGATCTAACACCGATGACAAATCCTATGATCTTCAAAAACAATTTAATAATTTCATGAAATCTCAGCAATCAACCAACACTTTTGTTAAAGAAACATTCATGGACCTCAAAACTCAACTCGAAACAATAGCCAAAAATCATCAAGCTTCAATCCAAAACCTTGAAACTAAGTTCGACAGACTCGCTGACAAGCAAGTTGGTCGACCTTCTGGATCTCTTCCAAGCAACACTCAACCAAACCCATGAAGTAGCAATTCTAAAGCTTATCAACCACCGCAATCTTGTAATGAGCATGTGAATGTCGTATTCACAAGAAGTGGTAAATCCTATGATCCACCAGATACCCCGAATGATCAACAAAATAATTCTGAAAACCCTATCAACTTTGATAGTGATGATGAAGACGATGAACCTACACCACAACCAAAAACTCAACCCACAAAACCAGTCAAAGAAACACCGTTACCCAAACCATACAAACCAAAGATCCCATATCCTCAACACCTTAGAAAAGAAAAAATGGAGGCCCAATACAGAAAATTCCTCGACATGATCTGAGCCGTCCGAATCAACGTACCTATTGTCGATGTTTTAGTCAGAAAGCCTAACTATGGCAAATTCCTCAAAGAACTCATAAGAAACAAACATAAAATCAAAGATGATCTAGAATAAAGTTCCACCCAAACTCGGAGACCCCAAAAGTTTCCTTATTTTGTGCAACTTTAATAAAATTTTCTCCTGTAATGCTTTGGCCGATCTTGGTGCTAGCGTTAACCTTATTCCATATTCCTTATATGTAAACTATCTCTCAAAACTCTTATACCTACTAAAATAAGTGTAAGATTAGCCGACAGATCATTCCAATACCCTGTTGGAATAGCTGAAAATATGCTCGTTGAAGTTGGTAAATTCACTTTTCCTGTTGATTTCGTTATTCTCGAAATGGAAGAAGATAGCAAAGTTCCCCTCATCTTGGGACGACCATTTCTTCACACTGCTGATGCAGTTATTCGAGTTAAACAGAAACAAGTCAATCTTGGAGTAGGGACTAAACAAATAATCTTTAATATCGACTCTGCAATGAAACACTCTTACTCAAACGATGATTAGTATCGATGTCATCGATGAAATCTTAGAAGAAGAATTCGAAGATCTTCTAGACGAAGGAAGCAAAATCCTTCATTCCATCGAAGGAACCCTTCTCGAAGAAGAAATCTTTTCCAAATTTGATAAATTCATGGCAATGATTGCCGATGAAAATTCTGAATCTGAATCCGATACTGAAGAACCACCATTCGAGAAATCACCATCAACATCGATTATAAAATTAAAATATCTCTCGAAGAACCTCCTACGGATCTTGAACTCAAACCTCTTCCGGATAATTTGGAATATGTATTCCTGTAAGAACCATCCTTTCTCCCTGTAATCATAACATCTAAACTCTCTACACAAGACAAAAGCAAACTCGTATCCGTCATTAAAAGACATAAAGAAGCCTTTGCCTGGAAAACGACAGACATTTCTGGTATCTGCCCATCATTCTGTAAACACAAAATACAACTTCTGGATGACAAGAAACTAGTTGTCCAAAAACAAAGAAGGTTAAATCCTAACATGCAAGAAGTTGTTAAGAAAGAAATCATGAAACTCTTGGATACGAGTATTGTTTATCTGATTGCCGATAGTCCTTGGGTTATTCCTATTCACTATGTACCAAAGAAAGGTGGTATTACAGTTGTCACCAATGAAAATGATGAACTTTTTCCAACAAGAACCGTTACGGGTTAGCGAGTATGCATCAATTATCGAAACTCAATGAAGCAACCGCAAAAGATCACTTTCCTTTGCCATTTATGGATCAAATGTTAGAAAGACTCACAGGAAATAAGTATTTCTGTTTCCTCGATGGTTTTTATGAATATTTTCAAATTCCTATCGATCCTATGGACCAAGAAAAAACAACATTCACATGTCCTTTCGGAACATACGCTTATAGGCGAATGCCTTTCAGGCTATGCAATGCCCCAGCTACATTCCAATGGTGCATGTTAGCAATCTTTCATGACACGATCGAAGAATCTATCAAAGTATTCATGGACGATGTCTCTGTCTTTGTAGACTCTTTTGACAAATGTCTAAACAACATCGATAAAATGCTCCAGTGTTGTAAAGATGCTCATCTTATCCTTAATTGGGAAAAATGTCACTTTACGGTCAAAGAAGGAATTATGCTTGGACACAAGGTGTCTGGCGCAGGACTTGAAGTCGAAAAGGCAATAATCGACGTAATCTCAAAACTTCCACCCCTTACTAATATCAAATGTATTAGAACATTTCTTGGACATGCCAGTTTTTATCAACATTTCATTAAAGATTTCTTGAAAATTGCCTGACCTCTAACTAAGCTGCTTGAAAAAGATACTTCATTTAAATTCAATGATGAATGTCAAAAAGCATTCAAATTATTAAAAAAGAAACTCACATGTGCTCTTGTGATCATAAGCCTAAACTGGAATCTTCCATTTGAACTTATGTGTGATGCAAGTGATTTTGCATTTTGACCTGTCTTAGGTCAAAAATATGGTAAAAACTTTCACCCGATCTACTTCTCAATCAAAACTCTTAATCCAGCTCAACAAAAATACACCGTAACCGAAAAAGAACTTATCGTTGTAGTTTTTACATTCAAAAAATTTAGATCCTATCTGATTCTATCAAAAACTATTGTTTACACTCATCACTCAGCTCTTAAACATCTCTTTAAAAACAAGACGCAAAACCACGTCTTATTTGTTGGATACTACTCTTACAAGAATTTGACATAGAAATCAAGGATAGAAAAGGTATAGAAAATGTCACTGCCGACCACTTGTCTCGAATTAAAAATGAAGAAATAAGTAATGATAGTGATGTGGATGATAACTTTCCTGAAGACACCCTTATGGAAATTAACACCAGAAATGAATCACGGTTCGCAGACTTTGCAAACTATTTGGCTGGCGATATTATACCAAAAGGGATGACGTACCAACAAAAGAACAAATTCTTCTATGACCTCAAACACTACTTCTAAGAGGAACCCTACCTCTTCAAAGTATGTTCTGATGGTATGATCAGAAGTTGTGTATCCGGACTAGAAACTCAAACCATTTTAGATCAATGTCACTACGGACCAACCGGTGGACATTATGGACCAAATGTAACCGCTAAAAAGGTCCTAGATTCAGGATTTTACTGGCCGACAATCATAAAAGAAGCTCATACTCTAGTTCGCCTTTGCGAAGCATGCCAAAAGACGGGAAATATATCAAAACATGATGAGATGCCCTTAAACAACATTCAAGTGTATGAAATTTTTGATATTTGGGGTATCGATTTTATGGGACCATTCCTAAAATTGCATAAGTTTAAATACATTCTTGTCGCTGTTGATTACGTATCTAAATGGGCCGAAGCTCAAGCTTTACCAACCAATGATGCCCGTATGGTTATCACTTTCTTAAAGAAACTATTCTGCCATTTCGGAATGCCCAAAGATCTAATCAGCGACTGAGGTACTCACTTCTGCAACAAAATAATGGAAAAGACAATGAAAAGATATGGAGTTAACCATCGTTTCTCTACATCGTATCACCCTTAAACTAGTGGTCAAGTTGAAAACACAAATAGAGCTCTTAAAAGAATTCTTAGAAAGACTGTTAAAGATAATCCTGCTATTTAGTCAAGAAAACTTGATGACGCTCTATGGGTTTTCGTACTGCTTACAAAACACCTACCGGTACCACACCCTACAAACTCATATATGGAAAAAACTGTCATTTACCATTTGAAATTGAACACCATGCATACTAGGCATTGAAAAATTGCAATCCAGATCTCATTGATGCTGGTGAGAAAAGAATGTTTTAGTTACACGAACTCGACGAACTTGGACACCAAGCCTATGAAAACTCTCGATTATACAAGGCAAGAACCAAAGTCTGGCACGATAAAAAACTAAGGATAAGAAAAGAATTCAAACACAGAAATAAGGTTCTGCTCTTTCACTCAAAGTATAAATTCAAACAGCCAAAACTAAGATCACGCTGGCTAGGACCATACATAGTGAAACACCAGTATCCGTCCAGATATGTTGAACTATATGGAAAAGATGGAAAAACATTTATTGTTAATGGCCATCGACTCAAACTATATCATGAAGAAGAAGATTATAATGACCAAAGGGAAGCAGTCACTCCCTTCTTCCCTAGAGAATGACTCACCAAGTTCGAGTCTAGCTAACAACTCTCTTAAAAATTAAGCGCTTCTCGGGAGGCAACTCGTGCTTCACTTAAGTGTGGAGGAGTCCCTCGTCCATTCTTCCATTCATATCCTTTGTTTATTTTCTTTAAAAAACAAAAAAATTGTTTTTTTTGTGTTTACTTTTATGCAGGTAATATAGCTTAAAGATTTGGAAAATTATGAAGTATGCTCAAGGATAGCTCTTTCGCAGCTATATATCTCTATGACCCGGTAAGTACCATTTTCCTTTAATTTTCCCTATTTTATCTCTATTATCAGTTATCACATTGAGGGAAATGTTCAACTTAAGTGTGGAGGGGAGCCAAATAGGAAAAATTAATCATATCCCTCCATGTTTGCCCTGCCAAAAATTTTTCCAACTGATACTTTCAAAATCTTAATACATATATGCTTTCAAAATAAAAAAATGCTCTTAGTAAGGCAAATCCAACCGGATTGACACTATAGCTAGCATAACCCAGTCCACTAAATTATGAGAATATAAGCCTTAAAGATATTTGAGTACCCACTTTTGGTACCCAAGATAATTGATGCCTTTAGCTTGTTCGAGTTAAGGAATGAGCAATCATATGTATCTATTCCATCGTTATGGATGTGTATATGTAGTTTTGTCGCCTTTTCTGGAGCATTGGTATTGGTTGATAATTATATTTGAGTGAGCCGATAGTTTAAAGCTCTAGAACTTGTGCTTGATCATCATTTACTAGACCGAAGCTTACCACATGTTATGAATCCTGCAAGTTTTTGTTCTTGCAAGCACTCCCTTTAGTGCTAAGTTGTTGAAATACATAAGTAAAGAAGTTAAAGTTGAAAGATGAAGTTCAGTTCAACTTATTAGGAAAAAAAAAGAATAAAAAAAATTAATATATTATATATTATATATATATATATCTAAATAATTATATATAATCGGAGATCGATTCAATACAAAACCCATTTATTTTACAAACCTATTACACCAATTTGGACCAATAAAATTTAGTAAAATTTATTAAATGGCTTTCTTAATTGAAAAGGTATAAAATTCAATCCTCATTTTAATTTTTCTTTTTTTAATTTTAATTTAAAAAAAATGTTTTTTTATTTTCTAATTTTTGGGAATGAAATATTTTTTAATTTATACTTTTTTAAAGTATACCTTTTTCCAAAATAAAGGTTCATTCAAATGTGTTATTTTTAAATATTGTAAATTTTACATATGTTATTTTGCTATAAATTGTTTATGAGGACATCAAACATATTTTTTTTTAAATTGAAAAGAACCTTATTTTATTGTTTATATTTTTAATCTTTGAAATTTATAACCAAAAAACAAAAAAATATACACAAAACTCAAAATTTAAAAACTCACAAAAATATACAAACAATCAGCCAATTTCTGATATCAAATGAAATACAATTAAATTACAATATGGATGTGCAAGAGATTTAAAAACATGTGTGCACGCTTCAAGAACATATATGCACGGCTTCAAGAACATTTGTGTCTTGCTAAATATAAATGTGCACGTCATCAAAAACATGTGTGCACTCTTCGAATAACATACATGCACCCTTCACTTTCTTATCAAATTCGTTAGAAGATATGATTAATCTTCCAAGAACATATGAGTAATCTTCGAAGAACATATGTGCACGTTGCGCTTTCTCGTCAAATTCATTAGAACATATGTGCATGCCTTCCAAAAACATGTATGTTTGCGATGATCACATAGACTTCATATTAAAGCACCTAAAATATAATCCCTGCCGCAAAAAAAATTAAAAATTAAATAATTAATCATATTATTTAAAACAATCAACCAACAAAGCATTAAAAAAACACATATAATTCATATGCTAATTAATTACTACGTAATTTGTTAAAAAAATTACTACGTAATAAAGTGTCTGACAAAAGGCAAGAATTACATTTCAATTCTAAACTAAAGATACCCCAACAGTATACGATGATGGCTAGTTGCAATTTAGCCTCATTCTCGAGAAAAATAACAATTGAGGACAAAATAAACATTTAACAATTTGGATAATAAATAAATATAAAACAAGAATTAACATCAGTACCCAATTAAAAATGCAAAACCATATGATGCTTGCTCCTAAAATCTACAGAATATATGGTGTTCAATTGTTGATGTATCTTATGAACTTGAGTCTCGATAAATTGATAAATTGATGTATCTTAACAACAAAATCATAAACCCAATTGCAACCCATCCTAGATAAACAACTACTGAAATAATTATACCTATCAAGAGCAAGAAGAAATATAAAACCATTCATACATCAGTATATTGAAATAATTATACACATCAAGAGATATATACATTAATGAACTAGTGTAACACATGAGTGAAATCAAAATACTACCTATATCACCAAATACATCTGTCACCAAGAGAATAATAAAAAGAAAATCATACCTCGTCGAGGTTTGGCAGATCTGCCATTAATCCGGTCACCGTTTGGGTATTGAAACATATAAACACATCCGGCCCGAGATCCGAAATCAGATCCGCCATTAATCCGATCAATAAAAAATTACTATCAGATCCGCCCTTAATCCGAAATCAGATCCACCATTAAATTCGTTCGTCGGTGGTAGGAGGTGATTACGAAGAAAACAACACACGAATAATCAGATCCACCATATAATTGAAGAAAACAACACACGAATCGAGATAAGGTTGAATCGCTTTACAAATAGCAAAGAAAAATCATAAACTTAATTAGCATTTAGATTTTTTTTAATCATGTGGTAGCCGAGAAAGGTTATTTAGGAATTGAGAGGAAATATAGGATTAACCAAATGAATGCTAAAAATGTGGGACGGTTTTGAAAATAATAATTAAAGTGTATTACCTATTATACCCTTTATTTATTTTCTGTTTTTAAAATAAGCAATGAATATTTACAAAGATGCCATCTTGCATAGATATAATGTACATCATGCATTATTAAGAGTAAAAATGCTGGTTCTGTAGGTTTTGTACAAAAAAATGGTTAACAAGTGTTTATGAATTGAAATCCCACTATATAAATTTTAATAAATTTATATATATATATATATATAAATATTAAATATTATATTATAAATATATATATATATATATATATATATATATATATATATATTAGTTCAAAGAAATAAAGGATTAAGTTCTGGCACATGAAAATTTGTATATGCTACCATCCAGCATCAGTATCAAGTTCCGCCCTTCGGTCAGGTTTATGTGTCAAGTACAAGCCTATGGTAGCTGTCTAGATTAAGTCTGTGCAATTGAGTGACTTCACAAATATAAAACCCTATCTGAGTGAATTTTAAAATCAAACACATTCCCTATGTGAGGTGCTTAGTTATATGTCAATGCCTGAAAAGTTATCTAAGCCTGTAAACACTTGTAAAATCCAAAAAATTTCCACGTCATGATAAATGATCTTGTTTTCTCGTTTTGATTTCTTAAGGGCAAGCAACAGCTAAGTGTGGAGGGATTTGATAACGCCCAAATTATATATGTTTTCGGTGGCGTTATTTGTATATATTTAATCATTTCTCATGAACTTTCGATACTTAATAAGCTTAATGTTGATCCCAACTAGATCTTGCAAACCTTGTTAAAAGGATTAGTTGTATTGAATAGATTCAAGAAAACTATGCTAGAAACTTTGTTGATACTAAAGAGTATGCGGAATCTACTCTTTAGTACTTAGAAGAATATCTATGTAATAGTAAACTGTAATGCAGTAGAATGAATGAACAATGAATATAAACAAAAAGCTTCAATATTATTATGATGAATAATACGAGTACTCTGTCTAGTACTAGGGTTTACAACCATGAAGCTATAAATACAAGGAAAGACTGATTGATGTGTATTTCTAAACCATAACATAGGATCTCCTTTTATACACCAAAGAGTCCTTTACAAGATAACTACAAATCTTCTAAACTTTTATAAGATATCAACATATCTTCTAACTATATAGGATATACATTGAATCAGTCCATACATATCACTTCATACGTCTTTATCTTCTTTTGGCAGTTGTAATCTTCATTCAGCAGTACAAAGTCCTCCAACAGTATTAAGTTTAGTACTAGCAGTACTAACTTTCTTCTGACAGTACTAACCAGTTAATACTGGTAGTTATAATCTAAGAAGTACTAAGTTGATTCAGCGGTATTAACTTTGTAGAGGCCCTTAATTCCCAACAATCCTCCTCTAAACTTGTGATTCTTCTTGTTAATCAACAAGTTTCTTTACTGTAAGCTTCTTGATCACCAGGAGGATGCTTCCAAACACCTTACTGTCGTGGCGTGTTTGCTAGTATGTTGATTTTTTGTAAGAGCTCATCTGCCATATCAGAATATTGATCCACTCTTAGCTTGTTACACATCATCAAAGTTGCAAGTGCTTTTGTCAATGGATAATCCTTCTCAACCAGCATGTAAATATCATGTCCTCTTTCTGTAGACACATGATGAACACCACATGTATCTTATAACCACCATTTCAAAGGATCAACCATATATCTTTGCAGCTTCTAGAGAGTATCATTGTCATTTGGTTCAAATAACCTTTTTAACTCTACCCAAAGTTCTCTTTCTTTGTCTTTAGTGGGTTTTATTGTTCCGAATCTTTCCTTAACCAAATTCCAAATCTTATCCAGATCATCTATGTTAAATTTCTTCAACATATCATCAAAAGTCTGATAAGCTTCTGTATGTCCTCTAACTCTGATAATTTTCCAGTATTTTCTTGAGTCTTCAAAGTAAATCTCCCAGTCAATAATTAGATATTTAACCTGTAAGGCTTCAACATAAACCTCTTCTACTGGAATTACCATCATCATTTGATGTAGCTATTCTTAAGACAGTTCTTCTGCTTTTGGTTCTTTACCTGTTTGCTCTTGAAGTGAGCCTAAAGTTTCTCTAGTCCTTTGTCTTTTAGCAGGTTCTTCTACAACATCTTGACCTGCTCTTTTTAGTATTTGAACTTCCAACTCAGAATCCATAGGCATAAAGGATTGTACCTTTCTCATAGTAGCTTCAAAGATCTCTTTAACATCCTCAAATGAAAGTGCTTTCAATTGCTTAAGAGTATAGCCTCCTTCTTGATTCTTGATGTAAGTAGACATGTACTCCTTTTGTTGAGCAGGAGTCATTGGCTTGTTCCTCTTAGCTTTAGCCCTTTGTTTAGCAAAGAACTTCTTTCTTTGATTGACCAGTTCAACAAGTTTTCTTGGTAGATCTTCATCACTAACTTTTTTACATGTTTGTAATTGTTGAACAAAGTCTTTATCTGCTGCAACTCTAGCCAAAATATCATCCTATTCATCATCAGTAAAGCTTTGAGCTGCTTGATGTACTTGAGCCATTCTTTGTCTTTTTTGCTGCATCAAGATCCTCTTGTATTTTCATTGCAGTTTCATGATCAAGCCTTTCTTGTTCTTGTTCTGCCTTAAACTCTGCTTCCTGTTCAGCATTGAATCTAGCTTGTTCTTCCTCAAGCACCTTCTGAGCTAGTTCTTCATCAATACTCATTTGAACTTGAACTCTCTTTTTGATTTTCTTTAGAGGCTCAGACTCTTACATAATGGCTTTGCCTTTATCCTTTGCCTTTACACCAGCAGTACTAACCAATTCACTAGAAGTACTAACTCCACCACTACCAGTACTAATTGTTCTTCTTCTTGTAGTGTAAGTTTAAACATTTTTAACATCCCTTCTTTGTTTAGATGCATCTGCAAGGACCTTAGATGCACCAAAAACACCTAATAGTTCTTTAGGTTGATCACTAACCTGAGTATCATCTAACCTCCCCTGATCAGCAACATGTGGAGGAACTAATGAAATTTTAGCATCTATATCTAGTTCCTCAATCAAACTCCTCTCCTATTTGAAAGGATCCTCCTTATCTTCCTCAGCATCAGAGATCATAACTTTGGCTCTCCTCCTAGCTTGGCTTGTCTTGATAGTCTGCTCTAACTTCTTCACCCTTTTGATAAGCTTTATAAGAGCAGTACTATAGGTCTTTTTTGTTTACTTAAATTCAAACTCAAAGCTTTCAACTTTCTTGCACAATGAGGTACAAAGAACCGTCAATTCATTAAGTGATAAATTACCCTTATCACTTTCAAGTGAGTAAACCATTAGGAGAGGTAAATCATGGGGCATTGGAGCAGCCTCCTCAGCAATAGGTGTGGTTTGGATAGATGGCGGTGTAGATGGTGGTTGTGAGGTGGATGGACCACTAGTGGGTGTGTGATGAGACACAACTAGGATTGTTGGTCCTTTACCCTGATCCTGAACTAGCATTGGTTGAAACAATGGAGTGTTCACCCTAGAATATCCCTTAAAGGCTCTTTTCATGTTGCTAAACAGTTTTTGTATAAGGGTAGAAGTAGGATAGGTTCTTTTATGGGGAATAGGATAGGTTCTTTTATGGGATATAAGAAGTCTTTGGTGTTTGTTCAAAAAAGATTTGTATGAATCT
This sequence comes from Tanacetum coccineum, assembly GCA_026074375.1. NCBI lineage: Eukaryota > Viridiplantae > Streptophyta > Magnoliopsida > Asterales > Asteraceae > Tanacetum > Tanacetum coccineum. The sequence continues at coordinate 95,350 of BQNB010003679.1, read as the reverse complement.
GGGATACATCAAAAACTTTGTCTTACTATCCAAGTTCTTTACCATTGCCTCAAAAATTAAGATGGAAAAGTTAAAGGTTCTGTTTGTTGTCAGGCAAATGATAACAGTAGCTATATTGCTACTAAACTGCTCCCAAACAGTTTTCTTAGGACTCAAACGGTGGAGAATGGTATGAATTAAAAATTTCCACAAAGGGGAAAAGTGTCCCTTTTGAAAAGTAAGGCTATCAGAAGTGGTTACATACCCCATAAGAGCAAGTTGCTCAAAAATTTCTGCAGTGGGGAGAGTGCTAATACCATCAGAATCTTCAAGCTTGAGATGTCTTCTAATGGATGCTTCAGTGATAGTCTTGACTCTTCCATCAATGGTAGTAGTGATTTCCATGACTCCATCCTCAATTGTACTTAAAGCAGCAGTTTGCCAAAATTGTTCTATAAGAGAAGCATAAATGGCTGGGCTTTCAGTGAGGGCATAGTTGATGTGACTTGCAGTGAGAAAATAAATGATTTGGTGAAACCCTTCACTTCCTTCTATCTTCTCTAAGTAGGCAACCATGTTATGCTTGTTGCAAAATTCTAAATTCGCCATTTGATGAAGAGAAAGTTAATTAAGGTTTTGGGATATGGTCATGGATGGTAGTATGAGTGTTTGGTAGAGGTAAGTGAGATAAGAGAGAGTATTTAAGGTTTTAATTACACCGAATAAATAAGATTTGTACTTATCTTGAAGAAATATTTTGAATTTATAGAAAGATCATGAATTCTCCAATTAGTCAAACCTATAGACGAAGTAGTTGGCGGAAATTTCGCAATGGCTATATTGAGTGAAGGAAATTCTGTTATGGCTCAAACAGTACTAACGGTCACCCAGTGGTACTAATATTAGCCTATCAGTACTAACTTTAAGCCAGCAGTGCTAAAACATGTCTATCAGTAATACTAACTTTGAGATAGCAGTTTTAACCTCAATTTCATCTAAAAAGCATTTCCATCACCAATTTTAACTCTCACAATCTCTCTTTCTATTTTTATGCTCACATTATCTCTTAATTCTTTTTACTAATCAATTCACTCTTTCTGTTTTTATCACACAACTCTCTTTCTGTTTTTCAGCTCACAAAATATCTCTATTCTTTTTCTCACCAATTCAGACAGAGTTGTACAATGTGCCATCAATTTTAACTCTCAGAATCTCTCTTTTTGTTTTTATGCTCACATTATCTCTTAATTCTTTGTGCCATCAATTATATTAGTTTTATACTGTCCTACCCACTTCCAAGTATGTTAACTCTTGAGAGAGGTGGATCATTAGACTGTTTAGATGCAGCCTCAAACCTAGTTTGAGCATCTGCAACCCCAAAATGGTAACTTGGCACCTGGGACCACTACTTGAACCAGTTCCCTAAGGGCTTGGCTATAACACCCTGTGTTTTCAAGTCATTGACGACATCAATAAATTCACAATGTATCTTTTGTATTGTACGCATTTGCTTTAAATCATAAGCGATAGGTTAAATC